>JARGXW010000277.1:0-182295 GCA_029204085.1 Mycena sp. CBHHK59/15 | reverse complement strand
GGTGAAAATCGAAAAAAAATCGGAGTCCAAATACACATTTTGTTTAAGCTAAGTATTTTAGCCTCTGTTCTTCAGTTTGATAATTATATATGTTATTGTGTTCTCCCTTCCCAATGCAACCTGAGTTGGACTTTCTGACCTATTGGATATTCCGTGCCTCCTCTGGCCCTCCTGCATCCTTACTCATCCTCCTGTTCTTATCTCTGGACTTTGACTCTCCTTGGTCGCAAGCCAGGTAGTCGCACACTCTTGTTTGTAGTGCTTGCGAGAACGACCTTCTGATCCTTCGGAACTCCGTGACATCTCCAAACTCTTACCTTCAGACTTCCTCAGCAATTACGATTCCCTCGGCTCAGCTCTTAACAATACTGTGCGTTTGATTTGATTTTTCTTTCTTTTTTGTGCAGTGCTCACCAGCTTTCTAGGACAGTGATGGCAAGATCAACTACGATGGTATGGTCATGTATATGGGTGTGCATGCGGGGTGCAGTGCATGCAGTGACAGAGGGGGCATGTAGGGCTTAAGCCATTGTTCCATAGTATCACTTTTGTGCTTATAATATATTAATGACAATGTATGAATTATGAGGATTACACTTGAAAGACCCTGAGGTTGCAAACACATGAATTTTCCTTTAATACTGTGGGTCCAACCTGCCAGACCCATACCTGTTTGCATTTGGGCACGGTATTGCCAGGTGCAGGTATGGTCTGGGCTGGAGTCACCTGTGTCACACACTACTCACCGTGTGTATTGTGTTTGTCTGTCTAAGTGTCATACATAGCTATGAATCTACTCTTCTCATAATGTCAGAGAGCACCCCTTTTTGTTGGGTTTAATTGTGTTAGGTTTCTTACCATTGTTGCTCCATCATGATTGTGTATCTGTTCCTGTAATATTTGAGTGTTGTGTTTTGGGACCCCAGAGAAGTTGATTGTAAAGTTTACTGTTGACTATATTGAACTTTGTATTGACCGATGATCATCTACCTGTTGTAGGTCATAAAGGGCCTAGAGCCTATTACCTTCATAGTCTCCGTCTCTCCTTCATTCTGGAAGAAACCTCAATTATAAGGCATGCCACAAGTGCAGGTAACCCGCCGGTCACTACGAGTTGACCTGTGGGAAAACTCGCAGGTTTCCTGACCTGTGGGTTTGAGTACTTGTGGCCATGGGTAGCCATAGATCTGAGTATAGATTTTTGTGGTTTCCAGCCCAAACTTGCGAGTATTTGGTCACTTTTGGAGTTGATGTAAGGCTTACAATGTGTAACCGAGGGAAAGAAAGGTTAATCTATAATATCTAACTCTCTCCAATGGGACGAGGATGCTATGCACCATTGTTTTGGACTCCATTGGGCCCAAAATATAGCCCCAACCTGCAAGTACTCGCGGCTTTTGGAAAACTCACAAGTAACTCATTGACCCACAAGATTTTGACCCACGGATCTGAGTTGACATTTTAAATGTGGGTACTCGTGCTATGGATCCTAGTCTACTCACAAGTGGACTTGTGACATGCATTACTCAATTACTGTTTCAATAATTCACATCTCACCATCGGTATTTTTTCCCCCTGCACCCTGACCTACCGCATTTGACGTCGACATGATGCAGGACACTCTTGCATCCACGTCCCTTGCATATTGGACTCAACACATTTTCTACTCGCCAGTCCATGTGCCCTGACAGTGTATAGCCTGAGGCTGTCCTCAAGATCCTTGTCATTTAGTATGACTTCAGCTCATTGAGTTCACCCTTGCTGGAGTTATTGGCACAAGAGGGAAGATGTGCTGCCTCAACCTCCCTTAGGACCTGTAATCACTAATCTATCTAATGGTGAAAAATCTATCTTGATATGCAGTGGGAACCACCTTCTCTCCTTGTATATGTCTGCAGACCTGGAGCTGGTCTTTATGCAGAGGAATCTAGTAGATCATGATCCAGTTTATCTTGGAATAACCACTAGGTTCAGATTTAGCATTTATCGCCATCCCTATTCGATGCCAGCTTGGAATAACCACCAGGTTCAGATTTAGTATTTATTGCCATCCCTATTCGATGCCGGCTTTTATGACATTTTGGCTTTGCAATATTTCTGGTGATACACATCCATTGGCATATAGCATGGGAACTTTAGTGACAGGCAAAGGTTCCATGAAGCACCAACCTGGTATTTTGGAGGTTGTCGACCCTGCATCCTTGCAGTTAGACAAGGGTTGCAGTTGTGTGATGTTCATTCTATGCAAGCAGAATAGAGCTGTTGCCAAGGTGGTTGTGTTAGAACTTGTATGACAACTAGAAATTGTATATTAGCAGCTGACACAGAGCACTGCCTCGCAAATCCGTGGTGTCCAGGCTCTGCCTGGCAGGGCCATTACCACAAAATATTGAAATATATCTTCAGCTGGCCCACACCTATTATTTCCCAAAAAGGCATATCTAATCATCACGTGCACTGACACAAAACCAAACAAGATGGCGAGCATCAACAAACTCTCCTGTACCATGTGCCGAAAACCATGGTGCAAAATGATGCTGGATATCGACAACAAGAAGAAAAACTGTGCTAAATGCTGAGCGCTGGACACCAATAATCAAAGGGAAAAAAAGCGAGGATGATGGCTACCAGTACCACAATGTCTCGTAAACGAAGGAGGGCATCGGTGGGCAGTGCTGATGGTAGACCTACAACACGGCCCTGAACAGACCAATCCCTCGACGAAGAAGCAGCTGGCACCGGTGGATTTAATGACGACAAGTATACAGGGGAGGATCTGATGATGAGATAGCAGGTGGTGAAGAAGATAATGATGAGGTAAGTATTGTACACTCACCCAAATGAGGGCTCATGTAAAATACAGGCTGCCGAAACCTTCTCTGATGCGGAAAGCTTCTTTGAAGGCTTGTGCGCAGAATTCAAGGCCAGAGATGTGGACTTCCATGGAACCTATGCGGGCGCTCAACATGATTTGCAAGAATGTGGAGTGGCTGACACCCATTGCGATGGTCAGCAAAGTGCAGGCAACATTTCCAGCAGTCACAGCTGCACACATTCATTGGGCTTGGATGGAAATGAGCGAGATTTCTGGTGACGCAATGATCTCCAGCTTCCATCGGCGGCGAAATTGCTGGAAGAGCATGGCGACAATGTCGATATTTTCAAGCCAGAGGACATCCCAGAAGGAGTCGAGATGCTCTGCTGGGGAATGAAGAAGGTTGCCGGCCTGCTGAAAGGCAAGATCATCGAAATAGGTGTCGATGCGACATGTGTGTGTGAAAGAAACAAATTTTAGACTAATAACTCCCAGATAATACGAACTCGAAGGACCTCGAGCTCTACAGCATCATGGGGGAGTATGACAACACTGGGTTCCCATTGTTGTACCTCCTTCTGTCAACAGCCTCGTCAATCAATCAAGGGAAACACAGGAAGGCCCTACCGCTTGGGCCAAATGTCTCCGCAACACTTATGGGGTTATCGCGCAATTCACACACGTCGACAAAGATATGGCAGAGATTGGAATGCTGAAGGATGTCAGGAATGCAAAAATCAGTCTATGTTGGTGGCATTCATGGCGCACAGCATGCACTCGGCTTGCGATAGCAAAGCTGGTGACGACACTGTATGATCTGGGTCGAGGAAATGCTGAGTTCCCTTTTATCGACATCACGTTCGTTCCGAAGGGGCAGGCCGATGGAGGAGAGTACGAGGGAGGTGTGCACGACAGCATTACACCCCTCGTACCCATGTCGCAGCAGCCACACACCTTCACGACCGCAAATGGCCTGTGCATCACAATCCCAGCCCACCATCCTCTTGCTGCTGCTAGCAAGAGCAATGCGATAGAGATGGCTGCAGGCAACAAAAGCGATGTCGTAGGAGTATGCGTTGACAGTACCCATGTGCGCCCGACCTCCAGAGTAATGGAGAAGCACCGGTTTCTACCGATGTGATAGCGTGGGGGAGGGTTACAGCGGGAAAAGAAAATGATGACCCTGCAACTCACCGTGGTGTCCAGATGAGAGCCAGGCATGTTACGAAGCCTACTCAAACCCAGAGGCCGCAGACCCCGATGTTCTGGCTCGCGCAATGAAGGCTTGCACAACGGGAGCAGCAGCACCAAAGCTGACGGCCTCAAAGCCTTCGAAAGCAATGCCAAAGGCTGCTGCAGCTGACGTGGCATCTGGTGACAATGACAGTGAGGCAGAGGGCATGGAGAAGGCAACACGATGCACCTTTTGTCCAGCGATGTACTGCGACCCCATCGTGAACATGATGGAAACACCATTGTGCTCATCCCCTGCTCCCAGGATACGCTCCCCCAAGTCCTGAAGGGATCAAGCCCTGGCTGTCATGCAGATGTATAAATTTTGTGTCGAGCACGCACTGCGAGAGGTGTGGGCTTACCTATGGGAGAACTGGTACAGGAGTTCATGCTGGGAGCTTTGGGTGTGCTTGGTACATCCAGAGATCCCCGTCCTCAAGACTACGATGATCCTAGAAAGCCAGTAGGTCACCACATTGAGTCGACAGTGCACCTACTCACCCTTGTAATAGCTGGCGTCGCATTAAGGATGATTTTCTACATCATTTCCACATGCCGCACTGCAATTTGCTGGTCTGGATTCTCATCGTCAAGTTAGCCCCTACATATTACCGGAAACTGGATTGCCTGCTTACCAACACTGGATGCTATCGTGAGCTGCTGTCCTGGTGCAAAGGCTTCAAGCGCACCTGGAGAAAACTTTAAAAGACACCTATAACGCTCCCGGTCAATCCAGCGTACAAATCAGACATGAAAAAATGATATGCACCTGCCCGTCCATGCCAACCAGTCATTTCCTCATCTGCAAGCACACTGTACAAGCCATGAAACCTGTCCCTCCCATATTCTTCCTCGAGGTCAAGCGCCGGCGTACGGCACCATTCTGGGTGCATCCTTCGCTGCAACCATTGTCAGATGAGTCTGACGTGTCAGATGCGGTAATGGAGCAACTGTTATATACCGAGCCGAAGGAAGATCAAGATGAACGAGTCCGGAACCGGAACCGGAAACCAGAGGATCGGAACTTCCGGAAAGTATATGGGAGGATAATGCAAGCACCACAGGACAGTAGGATGTGCACACTACCGTGGCCGGTGAAGGAATGAGGACCGGAGGAATTAACCGGAGGACGACTCAGTGCAGAGCGTAGAGCAAAGCAACGTTAATTATCAAACTGAAGTACATGGCATATGTTACGGGTTTATATAGCTAAGTCCTAATTGTATTCCTAAAAAGGTGCGAGTCAGGTGACCTGTCGGACATAACAATAATACGAGTCCCAAAGAGGATGAAGAAGTGATGTCGGAGAAATGAACAATAAGGAGAAGGATTATAAAGACGGATAAACGGGAAACGCTCAGTAATCCTTCATTGCGTAAAAACCCGGTGATCCATGATGAGTCCGAGAATATTCCGTCCGGTTCCGGACATGACCGGAAGGTCAAGGACCGAGAATGCATGGATATAACAGTATCCCCCTCTTGCGTTCCTTGCCCTCAAGGAACAGAGATGCAATTGCGGCGTCCATCGAATAATAGTTCTGGAGATGGCCGGAAGAAGTTGTCCAAAAACCGGAAAGCTTCTAGAAGGTCACGTGCTGTTGATATAAACCATCCGCAGTAGTGGCGTGACTTCAAACTTCTTTCTTCTGCACCTCCACCACCACCATATCCAAAATGCCCCCCTACGCCCCCGGATACAACCCAAGCAACAGCGGCGACGAGCACAATGACTCCGGCGCCAACCGGAAAGGAAAGAAGAGAGCGACCTCCGGGGAGCTCGAGGATGACCGGCGCAAGCAGAAGCGCCAGCGGGGAGAGCAGCGGAACCAGGAGCGCTTAGAGCACCTCCGGGTGGATTTGGAGGAGACCACGACGGCCCGGGCAGAGGTGGAGTTGAGGGAGGCCCGTATCCGGCAGGAGCTGGACGGGATGGTTCGGGAGGACAAGGAGGAGGAGGACGAGGAGTCCGGAGAGGCGTCGGTTGGGGATGGGAGCCCCAACGACGAGACGGACAGTGACCGGGAGAGGGACCCGGGACAAGGTGCGCAACGGTGACCGGAGTATACCGGATACTAACAAACTTCCAGAGTGCGACCAGTGCAAGAGGGTCGCGGCAGTATGCGTTGTCGAGGGTGGATCCCACGCCACCTCCTTGGCCTGCACCCGTTGCAAGGTCAAGAAAATCAAGTGCACCCTCGTCGGACCCTCCAAGCGGGTCAATCAGCGCGACCAAGCGAAGACGCAGGGAACGAAGAAGATGACCGGACCAAGTTCCAGAAAGACCACCTCCCGCCGCCCCCGCCCCCGCCCTCGCTATATCAATTCATCGCCGGAATCGGAGATCGGTACCGGAGCGACTGAAGCGACCGGGGAGATGGGACCCCGGACCCGTATTGACGACATGCGGGTCCGGATGGACCAGCTCCAACGTCGACTGGATGCCGTCGAGGCGTCCCGGGGAAGAGACCGAGGCCGTCTTAACCGGGCTAACCTGGTTCTGACGGGCTTGGTCAAATGGCTGTCCCGAGATTACTTCTGGGATGGCATCCATGGGTGGATGGTGGATATCATCCAGGGTTTGGAGGATGATAGGAGGCCGGATGAAGTCGACGGGCAGACGATGGGGTACGAGGGAGAGGGGGAGATATAGATTTGTCTGCTGTTACGATGTTCTATCTCGTTGCATCTCGTCGCCGTCGTCGTGTACTTTGCTTTCCTGTCCAATGTTCTCATGTCGTCCTCCGGAATCACTCATCACATTTCTTGTTGCGAAAAAAATGTAATATACTGTAGTTACTCCACTCAATACACTGCCCAACGGGCCTTTGGATAGATCCAATAAGAGAGAAGAAAAGACCTTGTGTACAGCGGCGCTGTTTCAAAAAGGAAATATGTGGCTGTGCATCACAGCGTTGCCTCATGCTCTCGCTCTCCTCCCACCACCAACAAGCCCGACGAACCGCATCCCCAGGACTGCTCCGAAGACGGACAGCAACACAAGACCAATGATGGACCCCCCTGGGCCACCACAGATCGACTTCATGTTGGTCTGTACCTTCTGGGCTCGACTCGACAGTCGAGCCCGGCCGACTTCATGTCGGTCGTGTTGCCTGTTTTTTTTTTCGCATTTTTGATACTCTTCATCCACCACGGCCTTTTTTTTTCGAATACCATGTTAACCTGTGTACCATGTACCTGTTTATGTACCTGTTTATCATGCTTAAAATTGTGGTGTTTCTCTTTGGCGATTTCCGCGCGATTGGGCTTATTGCAAGTGAGAAGTGCGAGCAGGTGCGCTGCACAAATCCAATGCTATATCTTGCACAACTAACACTTTGCAGGCGGGCCCCGCAGAGCGCTCAACGAGACTCAAGCATCAAACGCACGCTCACCCGGGTCATGGACTTCGACGACATAATGCCAGTTTGGGTGACTTGGGAAATTGTCCGTATGTGACTCAAATACTCGTGGGTTTCCTTTATTAAATGGACGTACAGCAGCGCACGGATGTCTCCCCAAAGGTCCTCCCGCATTTTTTTCCCCTGGACAGCGAACACACGCTCATCGACGCGCAGATGCGGGATAGACAGCTGGGGAGCGGCAGATACTTCCTAAGGTGATTCAATTGAGTCTACACTATTCACGACCAACTAACTATTGGAAGTCTATGCTATGTATGCTATTGTTCTGTAGAATTCTACTTGTTAAAAAAGCATAAAGACAATAGGAAGCTTGGGCCATTTTGTGGTGGCACATCAAACACTTTGGCCAGTGCGTTGCTTGTCACTTGCTCCCCACCTGCCAGCCTATCTGAGATCCATCTCCCCCTTCACCATCACAGACTCCCTCCGGCTTCATCTTGGCCAGCATGAAGCGTATTGGCGGCCGCAAACTTGAGCGTCCCAGCCAAGCTGTACCGAGCACATCGCGCCCTGCCACCAGCGTACCAACGGTCCGGGTTACCTTCCACACAGGTGCGGTTTGCCACCATCCTCCCGATGCTCAGACTTACCTCGAAACAGACGCGACTGCAAAATCTGAGGAGCGCTACGTTGCAAACGCGGGATTGCCACCGCTGATCGCCTGTGATGACCCCATGCCCGACGCACCTCCCATGCCTTTCTATGACACGACTGAGGAGGATCCGGGGGCCATCCCCGCATATGAAACGACCACACCGTCTGAGAAGACTGCCAAGATACGGCAGGTGTGTTCTGCATTTTTATGGCTGACCCATTTTTACAAAGCTAATTCATGGCCAGAATGTCGCTCACATGAACGAATTAAGGGCAGAGGAAGCGACCTTAATTCAGATCCTTCTGGCCCTCCACTACAGCTCCCACGTACTAACACCTTGTTCGTGCGGCATCGAGTCGCACCTCCGCAAGGTCGCATGTAGGGAGTGTCTGCAGGCAGAGCTGCTCTGCCGCCAGTGCTGGGTCAACAAACACAGGACTATGCCCACACACTGGGTGTTTGTTTGGAACAAGCAAGAACACTTTTTCGAGAAGCACAATTTTTGTCGAGTTATGACCAACACCGCCATTGGGCTCGGGCATTATAAGGAACATTGCCCAGAGTCGGACCCGAGCCACTCCTTCACCCTGGTCGATGCGAACAGCATTCATGCCACCGCCATTTCGTTCTGCCGCTGCCCCACTGCCGACGGGAAGTGCAGCGATGCAGAATTCAAGCAACTGCTGAGGGCGGGTATCTTTCCTGGGAGCATCAAGGAACCCAAGACCGGCTATATGCTGGGACTCTTGGATTATTACCGGCAGCAGTGCAGCCAAGGGAAGGGCTCCGCGTACAACTTTGTGCATGTTCTGCGATGCATGGCAGATCCCATTTTCGCTGGTTCAGTTCCGGTGGGTGCTCAATGACATGGGTACACGAGTATACTAAAGAAATCTCAGGACATATACGCCAACTTCCTCGCGATCACCCGATTTTACGAATACCTCGGGATAATCATCCAAACAGGGCATACACACGAGGTTGACGTCCCTCTGCCCAGCAAAGCTGATCGTCCGTACCCAAATCGACCGAAAGGCTTTCTTGTGGCCATTTGCACGGCGTGTTCAGAAAGGGGCGTGAACATGCCCCTCCTTGTCAAGTGCCGGAGTTACCTTCGGTGAGTGGCAGACGTGCCTTTGCGAGCTATGATGCTAACGAACACCAGCCACCTCATTTCCACGAACAAAACACTGGACGGGAACTACAAGCAGAACCTGTTCTTCAAACGCGACAATGGCAGCGACACAGCTCTCACGGACGGCAAGATGCATTTCCCCCTTCAAGCAGAGTACGAAGACATTGTCAAAACCCATGTAGTCACAAAGGAAGACACGGTAAATTTTGTAATGAGATCACCAGATGGAAGCCGAAAAGGCAGATATAGCACCAGATGGAAGGCGAAAAGCCCTGTCACATTGTCACACCATGACTAAATATGTGACAGAGTACAAATAAGGAAGGCGGACCCGTCTGAACCAAACACTACCAAACCCCACTTCAACACTCCCACCTGGGACAGACGGAACGCCAAACACAGAAGAAAAAGAAAACATCACAACTCCCACCGAATGCGACAACTCCCACCCAATTCTACAATCCTCTCCCAACTAGGTGCGAATCGGTGGAAGACCAGGGCCAGAAACATCGCCGTAGCCACCTCCCATGTGTTTCTCCCACAACCCCAAGAATGAATCCACGTCGAGACCAGCATCAATGGCAGAAGCGAAAGCCGCAGCGTGCGACTGAGGAGTGCGCAGATTGGAATTGATCCAATCCTTGACAAACACAGGCATCGAATGCATGCATTTGTAAGCAATATGGCCTGCACGACCGCACCGATGACAGTCCAAATTGGTAGGATCGCACCAGCGATGTCCCTGTGAGTCGAGAGGGAAGCCATCAGAGATGGTGCCAGTCAAGGGGGAAGAGGAGGTAGCTGCAGCAACACGGCGGGGGGCAGAACCACGGGCGACAAGGGCGATGGACGAAATCCCGTCATCCTCCTGCTTGATCCCAGGATCAGCAGCAGAGGCGGAGAGTAGGCTGGTGATTTCTTCCAGCGCAGGCTCAGTTGCACGTGCGAGGAGGACGGTGCAAACTGCACTGAAGGATGAGTCGAGGTTGATAAGGAGGAGATCCTTATGGGTAGTTGCATCGACAACGACACCCATCGCAGTGAGCCTCGATACGGCAGCAGCCATAGCGCGGATATAGACGGTGATGTCCTTAGAAGGATCATGCCGAACGGCGTTGGGCTCCACACGAGCAACAACATGGTTGGTCATGTTCGACTTCTCGAAGTGACCCTTGAGTGCTTTCCAAGCCTCAGTAGCAGAGACCTGGTCTTCGACTAGATGCTGAAAGTCATCGCTGACCTTTCCATACAGGTACGGAACAAGCATGCGATCAAGGGTGATGTTGTCTGCATCTGTGCCAGGCCCAGTGCCATCCTGGACCCAAAGAGCATCTAGTCCCAGCAAGAAGACTTTCACATTCTTCCCAAACTTCACCCAGTTGGATGAGTCGAGAGTGACAGTGAGCACAGACGTAAGAGCAGAGGTGATGTAGGGAGGGGACATGTGATCTGTGACATGTGATGTGTGACGTGACAGAAAAGCGCAAGAGGAGGTTATCCAGAAGGTAAAGGATGAATCCACCCAAAGACAGACAGATTCTTGAAAGAAAAGAGGCAGAGGAAGATGATATGAGGTATAGAAGACTCTGAGACAGGGCCCGTAACCTTTTGTAATGAGATCACCAGATGGAAGCCGAAAAGGCAGATATAGCACCAGATGGAAGGCGAAAAGCCCTGTCACATTGTCACACCATGACTAAATATGTGACAGAGTACAAATAAGGAAGGCAGACCCGTCTGAACCAAACACTACCAAACCCCACTTCAACAGTAAATGCAGTGGTGCAGTTTACAAACCGCTTGCTAACGCCTCTAACAGGAAGTGCCTTGTAAAGCGCACATCGGGTCAATCCGCCACCAGGGATCGGCGAAGTACGGGAATGTCGCGGTGACTGGTGTCGTTGCCTGCGTGTGTGACCATTCTGTGGCGGGCTCTTTTGTGGACATGCTGAAGGGCGAAGCGTAAGTGTTTCGTCTCAGTGGCAAGCTTGCGGACTGATTGATTTGTTTGAAAAGATTTGCGCTTGGCACATATGCACAGCGCGAGGACTTGAGGCACACCAACTCACCGCCTCATGGCCCGGAGTCAACGACGCCAACTGTCTTCAGCTATGACAGTTACTGCTCGTTTGTGGTCAATCTCGTCAAATGGGTGATCAAATTGTTCCCAGAGGAGACCTGGCTGCACGAGCTACTGGCGTCGGTAGAGGGTCAGATTCCAGCTGACCACATTAACGGCCACGGCATCGACTGTCAGGCCATTTGGCAGGCGGTCTACTTTGCGTGCCGTGCACATTTCCATGGGGAGACGCCGGAAGTCCTTTGGGTGTTTCTGAACCCCCTCGGGTCCTCAACGCGGCAGATGACTGCGGCTGCCTGCCACGACATAATCAACTTTGTCATCGACGCATGGAATCGTCTTAAGATTGTTCGCCAAGGTAAAATTGTGTCGCCTTGGGTCAAGTGGTATTGCTGACTTCTCATTTGGCAGCGGAACTTTCAGCTGCTGAGCGACGGGACGTGCTTCAGCTCTTCGAGCTGCACATGGCCGTGCTGGAGGACCTCAGCAGGCAGCATGCCACTGAGGTGGCTGCTTGGTCGCGACTGTCGCGAGTCACTACAAATCAGCGAGCGGGAAAATAAGCAGTGTCTATCAGCACGAGACAACGAAAGGTACGGCGATGTTAACTTTTGCTGCCCTATCTGAAGCTGAAGTGTTTCAGTGCTCACCATCGAGAGCGTGCTGGACTCCATGATCACCGAGGAATGAGAGAAAACACGATGCGAGAACAAGTACCGGCCGAGGACATCGGTGGCACAGTGGATTCACAACGGAATTGGGATCCAGTGTCAGCAGTACGTGTTCATTATACTCCTACTAACCCTGTCAACGCAAACATGTACTAATGCACAATTCCACAGAGTCCTTGTAATCGCACTGCTGAAGAGCCACAAAGAGCATCCGTTGCAGGACACCTGGGACAGCATTACCAAACTGCGTGACGGCCTCAACGTCGATCTGAAGAAATTCAGAGACCGCCAGCAGGAGGTGTACCCGTGTCTGACGCTGAGCATGCTTGACATTGATGAGCCAGAGTTGACAGCCATCCAACTCCTGTCTTATCGCATGAAACATGGCCAGCGTAGTGTCGACGCTGACGGCGAGGACGCAGAGCTGCGGGAGGCGGAGATCAAGCTGCGCTGTTCGCAGGCAGACAACGGTATCATTGCCGTCCGAGGAGCCTGTTTGCGCTATCTGCAGTCAAGAAGGCGTGGGAACTGGATTATCGAGGACAGAAAGGGTGACACGTTCACAGCGCAATCGTGAAAAGGCGGAGCTCATGAAGACATATGAGATCACCATGTACAACAACGCGCATACTGTGCTCGTCCATCTCAGCCACATGGAAAAGGACGCTGTCGAGACCTATCGGCCACTCAGCATCCGTGACACGCGCCGGAAGGAGATGCACCTCCATCGTGCCAAGGGGGACTCGCGATTGTTTGACGGTACTGCTTGGTGCCTACAGAGCGGGGTGACGATATCGAGTGCTGCAGTGGGTTCGAGGTTGGCACCAGAGAAGAGGGACGAAGGAAACGAGGATGATGATGATGACAACGATCGGTTAATGGCGGGGACTCAGACGCTCAAACGCGCAGGTACAATGTTCCCCTCAAAGGTCTCCTGCCAATACTGACCTGTCTCTAGGCTTTACAAACTCTCAGCGGACTCCGAAACACCTCAAAGATATTGCCCCGGACGATGTCAACGTGGAGGCGTCATCGTCGTCTGAGGCCGAGGAGAGCAACGTGGAGATGTCGCTGACCAAGGCGGGGAAGCAGAAGGCGGGGAAGGAGCGGAAGTCGAAGAAGAAGCCAGACGGCTGGATCTGGCTGGAAAGCATGACACGGGGCCAAAAACTGAGCGAGGGTAAATTGGCAGAGTACAAGAAGGAAAGTAAGTGGATTTGAATAATCTATTCAGCATGCGACGAATACTGACATGCTCCAGGTGACCGAGTGCAGTGGCACCGCGCCGAAGCGGAAATGTACCACTGGCTCGAGCAGTACGAACGAAAGCACGCGGAGGGCTTCCGTGCCATCAAGAGATTCCGGTGTGATAGCGTGGTGTGGGCAGGACTGGCAGACCGTGAGGAGGCGCGGAACAGCGTCAATGGGGCTCCACCTTCGCTCGGATGCAAGTGGCCATGTACAGCTGGCTGGAGCACAACGCCAAGGTGATTTTCAAGAGCGCCGCCTTGGGCACGCATCACGACTGGGTCTCAGCAACCAGCTTCGATGAGCTGGTCACAAAGATCGACGGATGGCGGGATGTAGTCTTCAAATGGATGGATGAGATGGTACGCAAGGCTGAACAGGATATTTGGTATTTACTGACTACGCGGTAGGGGATACACAGGGCCTACAAGGATTTCTAGACTATGCTCGAGGCGAGGACGAGCACCTTCGCGCACGGTGTAACTCAAGTTTGCATTGTAACTGGAGTTTGTTTTGGGACTCAAGTTTGGGGTCGAACTTAAGTTGCGGCGGGACTTAAGTCTGTTGGGACTGAAGTCTGTCGACAGGACTCAAGACCTCGGGACTTAAGTGCCAGGGGACTTAAGTTGTGGATTAACGGGGTAGGGTGTACAGGTGTACAGCACGCTTACAGCGTGAACTTAAGTCCTGCGTGACTGTTGACAGGACTCAAGACCCTGGGACTTAAGTGCCAGGGGACTTAAGTTGTGGATTAATGGGGTAGGGTGTACAGGCGTACAATACGGTGGAGCACGCTTACGGCGTGAACTTAAGTCCTGCGTGACTTAAGTCGTCTGGCGATTCAGACCGCGTAAGACTTAAGTCATCCTCCCTGTATTTCATGCTGACATCCTTTCTGAGCACAAAAAACAAGGGATCTACAAGGAGTGTAAAGGACAGAAGAACCACAAGTCCATAGCTACATTGCTAAGTGTTCCCCACTACCGTGATCTTCTCGACGACCAGAATGACGAGGATCCCAGTGAGCGAGGGCAGGCTCTCGTGTCGAGTGCCGTAGACTGGCGTTGCTGACGCTCAAATGGCGCAGTGAGCAGGGATATCGGGGCAAATCATATGGTAGGATTTCAAGTCACTTGATACTCAAAATGATTTCTACAGTATCGGAACTAAAATGCAGCCAGCTGATATTTGCTCAGCCTTGGTGTGAATCAACACAGACGAAACTTTTCCGGGTCATTCTTGACACGCTCACAGGAATCACCAAACGTAGGAATATGTGTCCATAAAAGGAAGGTTTCCGTGTTCACATGACTTGCCACGCGACAATTGAATGGGGGACAATCAACGTAGATGAAACTTTGCTGGACAGTAGGACCAATGATAATAGGCGGGAAGGCCTGATGCAGCAATCCTGACATTTTCAGGCCCAAATTTCGACCCAAAAAAAATTGAAAATGCTCGTTCTGCGAAAAGAACGATTTTGGCTTCCTGAGAAAGCGTGGGAAAACAAAAAATGTCCTGACATTTTGCCCCCCAAAAAATCAGGGCTTTTTACCTATTATCATTGGTCCTTGGACAATCAACGTAGACGAAACTTTTCTGGGTCATCCTTGACGCGCTCACAGGAATTACCAAATGTAGTAATACATGTCCATAAAAGGAAGGTTTCCGTGTACTAAACCCAGATGTCTAGGCACTGAGCAGAGTTTGAATGCCATAATCAGCTGCTTACAGTGTCTCCCTTCCTCCAGCGCGCGCCGTGCTTTGTGTCAGGTGCCCTCCTATCAACTCCCTCTCGTCCCTCTGCTTGTCAACCGCTTCCACACCTGTGTCTTTTCACTTAGAACTTCAAACTCGGTCAAGAGCTCGGCTATTGCGAAGGACTTTTGCGAGTCCGAAAGACACTCCAGATTTCGTTCCCGCAAGTATATGTACTCGCATCTGTGGCCCTCGTGTTCAAAATACCAGTTCTGTTCTCTGAGAACCTCCATGGCAGTCCCAATATGGGACAGACTCCGAGTGACCGAGTCGGCCAGATATCTTCCACTCAAGTCAGTCAAAATACCCTATTTTTCATCCAAATCCATTAAACTAAGGTACCTAAAGACACCTTAGACATCCCCGAGACGTTAGTAATGCCATTTCATCCATCGTCGCCGAAGTGCGTCCGCCGTGCCGCCGTCTAGATGCCAAATATAGCTTTGTACTCAAGTGAGTGAACCTACCCCATTTCTCATCCAAATTTGTTTAACCAAAGTACCTACAGACACCATTTGAAGTGCCCGAGACGTCGGTAACGTCATTCCATCCGTCGTCGCCGAAACACGTCTGCCCCGCCGCCGTCTAGACGGGAAAATATGGCTTTGTACTCAAGTGAGTGAACCTACCCCATTTCTTATCCAAATCCATTAAACTAATGTACCTACAGACACCTTTCGACGTCCCCAAGACGTCGGTAATGTCATGACGTTCATCGTCGCCGAAACACATCCGCCCTGCCGCCGTCTAGAAGGCCAAATATAGCTTTGTACTTAAGTGAGTGAACTTACCCCATTTCTTTTCCAAATCCATTAAATTAATGTACCTACAGACGCCTTTTGACGTCCCCAAGACATCGGTAACGTCATTACGTCCGTCGTCGCCCAAACACGTCCACCACGTCGCCGTCTAGATCGTGAAAATGGCCACACCCAGGTGAGTTAACCCACCAAAGTTCCTCTCTGTATCTCTTCAATGTAGATGCTTACATGTGCCTCCAGACATCCCCGAGACGTTCATCTGGCTCCCACGTTCGTCATCGCCGGAATGCATCCACTGCCAAGAAGACAGCACAGTCTGTGCACGTGCCCAGGCCAACAGATGTGCATGACTCATTAGTGGGGCTCGAGCACAGGGTGTCATAGCCTTCGTTTGCTTGATGTTGCTGTTCGTCTGCCACTCCCCAGTATAAGCCTTGAGTTGATCTGAAAGCTGTATGGTGTGAATGATGAGTACAAGTGAAAAATAAAGCTCGGATAAAATACCTTGTAATAGATGTCGTCTTGGGCATCCACTTTTCCATTCCAGATCCTCACCGCACCATCCACCTGTTTTGCAGAAGAAAAATTGCGAAAGGAGTTACTTCCGGACATGAGCTCACGGAACAAATCCTTCTCAGCCTTGTTGTGGACAGGAAGAACCGCTTTTCGTGTGCCCTGCAGGGAGGCAAGACGATGGTGGGGAATCCAGCATTGACTCGAATCTTGTCATGCCTGCGGCAATATAAATATCTTCGGGAATAGGAAGGACACCCGAGACCTCGTTGGTAGGCTGATAAAGATTACCGTTGACCCGCGTATTTTGAATTTCGCGGCGCGATGAAAGGATATCCTCCGTGTATGACAGAAGTTCTTCGAGCTCGTTGATCAACCAGATGCTGTAATGGCCGTGGTAAAGTTTACCGGTGCTGTTAAAGGTTCCCACCTAAAACGCAACGGTAAGCCGGAAATTACAAAGGTGAATGACAGTGACATACAAGGAGATTATGGCAAAATAAAATCCTTGAGGCATGTGTTCACATGCCAGATTGATGCGCCAGAAGTGGGTAAGCGGGATCGAAGATGTGTCTGAACACCACCTTCAGTGAAGTTCGTACCACAGAAACAACGGTATAATGGCAAGCCAGTTTTTGAGGCAATACCCACCTGATTATAGAGCGAAATTCCAGGAGGATCCGACACAAAGCCCTTTTGAATCAGCTCCAGAACATTTTTGGCAACAGCCCATGTGGCGGAGTTAAATAAGGGTAGACCAATCTTCGTGTCCTTGAGATGACCGAAAATCTCGAAGACTCTGGCAACCAGCGGATAGAGCTCCTCAGGCAGAGGAATAATTCGCTTACAGCGACACCAGAGCCACGGCAGAGACAAGTGAAGCATTGTGTTCCAGTCTTTCTGCGGTGATTGCTTGAGACCCCAGGCGATGATTCGGGCCTTGTCAACTGCATCTGGAATGAATATAGCGTCGCAGAGAGCTCTGGTAAACTCGACCTGCAAGCCATGAACCACGGAGATGTAAAATATGTTAAAAATGTGGAAGGGATCCTTGATGATGCAACTGTGGATGAGTGTCTTCCAAGTACCCCAATTGTGAATGGCCGCAGCGAGGATGACCCCACCCTCTCTTTGGCTTTCAACATCAACTGCATGATCTTTTAAAGCCGTCGGATCGTGGACAACTGCAGAATTTAATTCCTCCTCCAGTACTATCCGTGACTGCCATCCTGGCTGGACTAAATACCTGGCCACTTGTCAATTGTAAGCCTAGATACTTAGCCATATGCCAATTGTTTGCTTGGGGGGTGGAATAATGTACTATTTCGACCATAGGTTCAGGTGATGGGTGACCAAGGGTTGTGAACTGAACCTATTTGGTACCAGTGACGGTGACAGTCGAGTTTTCAGGCCCAAATAGGCTCAAAAACACCAAAAATTTATCTCCGGCATTCGTCGGACTGCCTTTTATGGGAATTTTGATGTGATTGCCGAGGAATGAACTTAGGAAAAATGAACTTGGTAGGTGACAGGTGACATGGCATGAACCTATGGTCGAAATAGTACAGTACAACCTATGTCGCCTGTCCATACCAATTTTCAGGCAAAAGTTGATCGCAAGCGGTGGTGCAGTTGATGTCGGCCCAAAGGGTGGGAACATCAATTTCTTAACCCCGAGCAGCCATTTCGCTCCTTTCTCCACCAATTCTCGGTCAATCTATAACTTTGGGGGCTCGTTCTTCTTCCCTGATCTCGGGATTCCCTCCAATCATGCAAGGGCCTCTATATCTTGACTTCTTCAGTGACAAACTCCAGCAAATGATTACAATGCGAACTTGAAGACCATGAGCCGATGACCCTTATATCAAATGAGGGTTTGATGCTGTGAGTCCAGCACTTGGCATGGTCCACCTTGATAGGTAAGGCTTCAATTTTGAACATAGCCTATAATTATATTCTGCTAATACCTCTCTCGAGGCAAGGTCGTACTTGTGCAATAAACTGTAGAGTAAAGACTGATAATCAAAACGGAGCAAGAACTAATAAAGAGAAATCCATTTTTCATCACTTGCCAATAAGCTCTGTTCCCCTTGATTTTTGGGTTTTTTTTGAGACTTCTACCGTGGACATTGACGGCTGTGGCGAGTGTATGACAAGGCCCCTGGTCCGACACTACCATGTAACATTGTCCGCCTTACATCCAAAATTTCCGTGGTTTTACTCTACGAAATTTGGCCATTCAGAAGCTGATTTACTCTATTCTGGACAAGGTTCTTGGAGGTAAAATCGCAAAAGAAATTCCCTGCTCAATTTTTGGCTCAATTCTAGCGGAAATAGTCTGTTCTGGTCAAGTTCCATTGCATCCAAGCAGTTCCAACACCTAGAAAGCTTCAAAAACTCGAATGAGGCTACTGAAAGTGCTGCTTTCTGTGGCCTGGTCCGCCTGAATGCCCACAAAAAATCCGAGCTCCGCGCGATTTACTCTATGCCGGACCAGGTCACCCAGCTCAGCCATTGTTTTAGTCCATATCCCGGACTAGGTTAGGGTCATTTTGAGCGCTAGTTTTACTCTATCCCGGACAATGTTACATGGTAGTGACCGGGGGCCTCCCTTAATCCTAAATTCGGCGGATTTCCCAACCCCGATTGGTCATTTTGGATTTGGATCCAGTTGGCTCGAATTCAGATGGATTCGAGCACTGTTCAGACAGCATTTGACCTTATTCTAAAGCTTATGATGCTCACAGATACACACGAGATGGTAGCAAAACATATATTCAAAGGTTACGACCATACAAAAAAACTACGGCTCATCATACAATCACAATCCATGACTGCACCCAAAAGTCTCCTAACCATGTCTGCATTGGACCATTCACCACAAAAAAAAACACAATCCAGCTGAAACAGAAAACTATTAGTGGCTGCCTCAATGATGAGTGGCGGAGAAGACTGACTATTTGAGATGGGGCATGATAACGATGGACGTTAGGCTGTGCATTAAAAGGATATCTGTCTATAGATTGACAAGCAGGTGAGAAAACAACAGAACCAACAGCTTACTATCGAGTTCTTGGCGGACGGGGTCATCGACCACTCCTCGGGGGAGTCATACCTGGGTGAGGCACGTCTTGCCCCACACCGGAGTCGTACCCTGCATCCACATCTGAGTTGCACCCCATGTCCACTTCGGAGTCATGCCCACCTAGGAGATGCAGGTGCAGGTGCAGTGGTCATCACAACGCCCGATGGGGTGTGCGCTGGCATGCAGGGGACGATGCCCGCATCGGGTGCGGAGCGTGTGCTGCTCGAGGGCGAGGTGGACGAGGGTCGTGGAGAACCCAAAGGGCAGCCAGAGAGTATGATGAGAACAAATGTCAGACAAGGCAGAAAATGACTGCCCTCGACTGCCCCCCCATGATATCTGCAATAGATAGAGCAGAAAGAGCAACACAGCAAGACAGGTATGACATACATAATCCCTGTTGGAGAGGCACATCTAGTTTGG
This sequence comes from Mycena sp. CBHHK59/15, assembly GCA_029204085.1. Lineage (NCBI taxonomy): Eukaryota > Fungi > Basidiomycota > Agaricomycetes > Agaricales > Mycenaceae > Mycena > Mycena sp. CBHHK59/15. The sequence goes on along the minus strand of JARGXW010000277.1, from coordinate 162,554 downwards.
GCCGTATTGTATGTGCACTAATGCACGAAGCGTGGAGGGGAGGTGGCCGCAGTGGCAAAATGAGAACGAGATGCGATAACCTGAAAAAAGGTTAGCAGCTGCCAAGAGTGGAATAAAAGAAGTCCAGCTGGGAACTTACTGGAATTCATGTTGGCAACTTGGTAGACACTGGCAGTGAGCTAGGAGTTAAAAGATCAGTGAATGCGAAGTAAGAGGCAAAACATAAGACATACCTCGAGCAATGTATAAGATGAACTACATTGTAGATTGACAGAAGATGTTGCCGCCAACAAGGAGTTGAGAACGTTGAGAGAGAAGTGGTAGTTTGCGTGCAAGTGTGCTTGTTTGTTTGTGTCAACTGTTCAGTGGCTTGATCCACTGATTGCGGAGTTTGAAATGACTTAGGGCCTGATCAAATCATCTGGCTCGTGGGACCGGCATGACCAAAAAATAGCCATCTGTCTCATGTGCTCTGCTCCGCTTCTAACACTCGAATACATGGCATAATGTTTTGTTTTTTTTGTGAGAAAATACTGTGAGAGATACAGATAATTCTGAGGATATGTTTTTCTTAGTTGTGGGCAAGAGAGAGATGCCACATCATCTGTCGGAACAAGTTCGGACTGAGTGACTGATGTGACTGACAACAATCGAGCCCCGAAGTGCTTTCATTGAAGTCCTGTCCAAGTCGGCTCCTTCTTCGCAGGAGGGAGTTGGTGTAGAATGCTAGTGCGGGTCCCTCCCCCTCATCTTACCCACCTCTTTGTTATCCCTGCTGGGAGGTGTAGGCAAATTCACATCTCTGTCCTGCCCTGCCTGCACTGCCAACGATGCCATTCTGTTCGCTGCCATGTCGTGGCATCGATGTCGTTGCGCTGTGTCACAGTGGGCAGGTGCGAAGACAGATCATGTGGTGCGGATTGTGTCTGAGACGTCATGTGCTGCACTTTTTGTTGTGTCATGGACCACTGCGCGTCCTGTCGTCGTGCATCCTGTTGTCGCAGGAGCTCTGGTTTTAGTTTCTTTAAGCTGGCTTGCGGCCTTCTACAGTCTAAGTACACTATCCCAGGGAGGATATGCACTCTAAGTAACTGGTCTTGTCTAGATGAAAGGCTTTAAGAATGAAAAGTCACAAAATTGCGATTTTCATGTGTGTGTAGATACACACCTTATCACTGTACCCCTACCCCTGGGGGTAAGGTTACAAAACCCCCAGGGGTTTCAATACCCCTGCAGATCACCACTTCTATGACAGAGGAAATGTGAATTATAACCCATTCTATTTGAAAAGGTGCCAATATTTCTCTATGAGTCGATGTGATACACCGGAGAGTCCCTTTGACCAAAATACTACAAGGTTTAGACATTGTCATGGCAAGCTAGGGCCTGTTTGCACTCAGGCAGCACCATTTGATCGTATGTATGTAATAATATATATATTTCTTGATCTGCTTCTATCGATAATTGCGGATTTATTATTCTTGAAGATCTATCTAAGTTTCAGGTCAATCAGGGCAGAACTCGCTGAGATATCACGAATTCATCAAAACACCCGAAAAAAGAAAAAAATGGGCTGCACCTTCGGTACTGCACTTAGCTGTAAATTGCTGTATCATGTGAATGTCAAATGCCCACCTTTGACCATTTGACTTTGTTCGATGTCAACAGATCTCTCCTCTTGTCTCTTCTTCGTTCTAGAGGGCATATACATTTTGCTTGAGCCCTGCACCATTCACCTCTCGCAAGTTTCCTGTCCTTGTCCAGGACATTCATCCTCTGTGCTCACCTCAGCACAAATTTCGATGTTCCAATCTTTTGATAGCAGATAGATTCTAGTGTCCCTGGCCATCAACATCTCGGACTCCTTGTCCATTTCTCCATGTCTATATTTCATCCACTCTTTGGCTTTAGCAGTCACCAACTCCATTCATTCATTCATTCATTGGTTCTCTTTGTATCTGAGAATTTCATTGTCAATCACATTCGAGAAAATTCCTATGTGTGCATTGTTATAGGGTGTTCATTGATGCTATCCGCCTGACCACCCTCTATTCTTTTGGCCGCAGCACCAATTTCTCAACTTGGTTGGATCTTTTGGTCACAACCTTCATTATCTTGCAATTTCACTCAAGAAAATTTTCTTGGGATCTTTGCTTTGGTTGAACTTGTTGGAATCTTCACTCTGCTCATACATTCCTTCCCATCTCTACTGCCCTTGCTCTTCTTCAGCTCCCAACTTGCAATTCATGTTGGCATCACATTCCTTCATTTTGGCTGTTTCATTCTAAGCAACTTGTCTTCCATTTATGTTCTATGGCTGTCTTGTTGTGGGGGAGTGTTGAATATTACACCTATTTCAGTTGAGTTCTCCACTGCTCGCCGATATCCTTTGACACATTTCAAGAGGTGCTTGATATCTGGATCAGCCAATACTTCCCACGGCCCACCCACCCCCCAGAAAAGGCAATTGCCATCAGTACATCAAATCCCAGTACCATCTATCTACCCAACTCAGACTCAATAACAATTGTAGCGCGCTTTCGCGGCAGAGCCCACTAACTCTGCCTGTAGATTCTACACTGTAAAAGCTAACAGAACTATTGAACACTAAGTCTACTCCAGTTGACTGGCAAAAAAAAATTGAGTGCTAAGTAGCAGAGTACAAATTGATGAATCAACATGGGCAGACTATGGATATAAAAAGTGTACAATGGGTAGAAGAGATTTGAACACTGAAAAGCGAACAGAACACCTCAACATTGATTGGGACTGAACATATCAATTGGCACTCACCGACTTCAGATGTCGACAGGAAAGTTTAGGCCATCCCAGGCTCTGCCCCGCTTGACTGCTGTATTGTCAGGCATGTTTGGGTAGAGCGTGGCCATCAAATCCTCGAGGGCGATAACACGATGAGGAGGTTTGAACATGAGTTTCATGCACAGAGGGCAATTGAAGCTTGATTCCAAGGCAAGACATATACACACATAGCAGAACGAGTGTGTGCACGTTGCCCTGAACATTAAATTGAGTGTCTCCATCAACTAATTAAAAAAATCAACTCACACAACCAGGTTCAACTTTAGCCCCACACAAATAGGACATTTGAATCTGTCGAGCAGGTTGTCGCAAACTCTGTCTCCAGTGATGGTTATACCATCCACCAGCACATCCTTTGCCTGCAATGCAACCGTTCTTGGCAGTCTGCTGCCTAGGGCAGACAGGGGGGTGAACACCGAAGAAATCAACGGTTGGTGCAAGGGTTGCTGGGGTTGATGCGAGGCCAATGATGGCAGAGTAGCAGGAGGACTGTCTACTATCTCTGTCCATTAAATAAGTGCTCCCCTCCTGTCTATAAAAATGGTTACTCACTGATGTCGTCGTCATCTTCATCATCCGAAATCATTAGGGGATCTTCTTCCTTCAAACCTGGGCCAGTCATAATAATCTTCACCAGAGTTGGACCCTGGTGACTGGGTCCCTGGGTGCTCCAACTCTCAGGTTGCACCTCCAGACGATTGGAGGATTTACATAAGACGGTCTGCCCTTCTTCTTCTTCTTCTTGGCAGGCTGTTTCTTAGCCTTAGCCATATCTAGATCCATTGAAATCAGTATATGGATGGAGAACACAAATAATCTTACTTGAGTTCGACGCTCTGAGGGGACGATGATGAGGGGATAAACAAAACAGATAAAAGAGTTTCGAGTCTTGGCAAGGGATAGCCAGGCTGGGTCAGCTGAGTGTTCCCATGATCGATTGGCACCACAATTGGATCCCATGGTCGATCGGAGCTGTCAAGGATATCCAAGGTCCAGCTGATACAATTAACTGTCAAGATGTGTTGTGAGAGGTTCGTCCGGACATTGAAACAGTCCCTCCGTTATGTGAGTTGTTGTGACGATTGAATACACTCCACAATCTGAACCTTTTCAGTACCACCGCCATGGCATCGACATACTCTTCTTGGTCACATTCCATATCAAATTGGCACGACACCTTCAAAAAGCGGACTTGTCGTAAAATTGAATCGCCATATGCCAGAGCTCTTTCGAGGGTGTGACCCTAATCCAACCAACACAAAGAAGAAAAAAGTCAGATCTGTGTCTCCAGTGCAGAGTAATGTCTCCGACTCTGACGATGAAGATATAGACGCCGCCGCCATCATACAGCAATCCAATGACATGGAGCTTAAAGACCTCACTGTTCCTTCTCAACCTCCCAAGGCTTCTCAAGGTGAAGGCACAGATTTGTCGCGCTACTTCTGGCCTTGTTGTGCTCTTCCTGTGTTGCCTAGCACTGCTCTATCTGCTTGCGATGCTATATCCTCTGCTGGCATGAGGCTTGTTAGTCTGGTATATGATGCTAGAAAGACTATCATGAATCTAGGGACTGTCTTCGTCGAAGTGCGCTGTCCATTTTTTTCAGACCATCTGTTTGCTCAACATTTTCTTCACCAGTTTGAACCTCTGTTGCACACCTCACCACAGATTTACATTCGTAAACAATGGAATGGAATTACCCAAGTTCCTCGAGGGGTAAGATTTGCACGACATCTAGCTATCATCGCCTCTTCTATCATGGTAAGTTCTTGAAGTTCAACTGGAATGGGACCAAGATAATTATAATTGACCAGGGACAACCTGGGTATCTTACCTTCTTTCAAGGAGCTGGAACATGATTTGCATGCGAGAAGGACCATATCGCCATCATTGTCAGAACCTATACCATCAGGATCAAGAAGAACACCGTCAAAGTCCCCATCTGAATCAAAATTTTGCGGTTCATCACAGGGCATAGGTGGCGGCATACAGTCAGGGTCCAACCAAGGAGGAGGGGGAGGAGGCAGATCTTCACCATCAGATACAGAATCAGATAGGGATTCAGGCAAAATTTGATTGCTCACATCCATGGTATGATGGTTATTTTCAAAATCATCCATGTCATTCATCGGGTGATCTGAATCCGAAATTTCAGGTTGTTCTCCCTCATCTACATCCATATCATCACCAGAAGCAGCATCAGCATCCACGTCCATGTTATCGTTAGATTCTGTGGTGCCATCTGAAGTGTCTTCAACATCAGTAAAGTCGGGTCTACGCAATAAGTTAATATCAAAATCCTTGATTCTGAGTCTTCTCTGGTGCCTTACCATTGTTATGCTGGAACAGCTCCCACACACAAAAGTAGCCAATTTGTCAGCTGAAATACAACAATTGAACACCTCTATCAAAGTCCGCTTTTTAGTGCCAGGCACGAGGTTGGCCAGTCTGATCTGAGGGTGTTGAGCTCCTGCTCTCGCTGTTTCAATTTTCTCTTGTGCGGAGAGTCAGCTTTCTTGCCAAGACGCAAACATTTCAAATATGATTTCAAGTGTTTTCAGAGGGCAGCAGTGCCATCAGTGAGAGAAAACTCAACTCAATGCATCTGAAGGACATGTCTGAGTGGACGTTTAGTCAGTGTTTTTGCAACGCTTGCAAGAACATTTATTTGTGCCAACTCTAAATCAATCAAGAGAGAAGAGTCTAAATCCATAGAGGGAATGTGTAGATCAACATTATGTGCATCAGACAGAGCAAGCAACGAAACACACCCCAAATGTCGGAAGCCGGCTTTATGTAGACCACATAGACCACTAGCCAAGTGTGAAGCCAAAACTGACCAACATTCAGGCAACTTTTTAGAAGACAAGTCAATACTGTGCAAAGCTGCGAGAGATATGAGAGCAGGCTTCACTGAAGACTCAACAGAATTGAACATGGAATGCAGCGGATGAGATACCGACTGGCTGTCCAAAAGAGCAGAAAGCACAGACAACAAGTCACTCGGTGATTGAAGACCCAAAGCATTAGTGAGTACACAAGTCTGAGCTTCAGTCAATACATCCGCAGAAAGAAGCACACTATAGACGGTGTAGCTCATGTGATGGATGGAAACAAATTGAGTGCCCATAGTTTTGCATCCACTGTGTGGTAGGGCGTGATCACCATTTGACAGAACAGAAGCACACATACCAGACAACAGATGGAACACTAACGCCTGCCTAGCCATTGAGTCAGACAAACCACTGGACGAAATACCATGAACATTAAGATGAGCACGAAGGCAGTTGATATCTCCAGACAATACATTGGTAAGGGGGTCAGAAGACAGGAACAAAGCATCTAAGCCCATGCTCAGAGACAAGGAAAACATGGGGCCAAACACAGAACAACTGAATGAGGGGCCTTGAATTGGTGGGGGTGGTTCCACCAGAACTGCATTAACCGGTTTAAATTGATGTGTGAACACATTATTACTAAGCGCAGACACCAGATTACTGTGTGTGAACACAGCAGGAGTACCATGCACGAACGCAGGACTAACACCAGGGGAAATGGGATTCCCCCTGATGGTATTTCCCCCAATATTTCCCCCGATATGAGATGCCAAGGTCCTGAGATCTGAAGCCACCAGTAAGCATCCAAACAGATTTATGAAGACACAACATGTACTAGCAAGATTGGAAGGTAGACTTGGAACCAGATCTGCAACCACCCTGGATAAGGTCAAGGAAACTGAAACACAATAATAAGCAACAACCAAGGTAATGATAATGGGCAACGAGAACCTAACGACTGCAGAGTGCAAGAGACCCCAGACAAAGGGCCCGCAGATAGAAGATCTGCAACATCTTTGGAGGAAGTGGACACTGTATATAATGGGTTAAAAAGAAAGTGGACTGATATGAGCTAATATGAAGAACACACCAAGAGAGGAGGAAGACGGATCTACAGCATGCAAATAGCCGAATTCATCCGAGGGTCATAACCCAAGTGTAATGAGCCATTCTCTCACACTCGTCTTCCAGTCAAGTCCCAGAGATATCCACTGGCAGTTGAGAAGAGATGGTGCATTCCAACTCCACAGTAAAAGACCCGTGAGGACCGCCATTGATAGTAAGAGCAAAGCGAGGGTGACCACTGACCAGGAAATAAATGAGACCGCACGAAAGCAGCAGACAAGATAGTGACAGGAGACTTGAGAGATGCATGCACACTAGATGTGTAGATTCCGTCCACCAAAATAGACATAAAAGCCTGGAGATTCCGAGCCCAGAGTGAGACGTGGGAGGGAGAGAAAGTTTTAGAGGAGGAAGGCAGACAGAGACAAACAAAATCATGTGGGACTGACTAGGATCCCAAAAGCTAAAAGCAAGAAATGGCCAGCGCGGGGATCGAAACCAGGACCTTTTGATGACGAAATATAATCATCTGGCGGAGACTGTACTAATAGGGTGCTATAAGACCCACTAACTAAAGTTAGTGGGCATTACCTGGTTATAATACTTGATTCCCTGCCTGCAACTATCTTAGTTTGAAAAAAATATCCCCAGCATGCTAAGTATTGACTGGAAAGCTGCTGAAGCAGGTGTCGGCGATCACTGGGTGATCATCAGCTGACATAATCATATTGCACGATCCAGAGATCAAGCACTCTTGACGTGTTTCACTGAATGCAATGGATCATTCAGCAAATGCCGAATTCTCATGTGACTGCCAGCACATTAAGGATGTCACACCAGAAATATAAAATTTTAGGTGTGGATGAAAATAATTATGAATCACTTACTTTAGATATCACCGAGAACTGAGCCGAAACAATTAGTTTTGGCACCACTTAAATCCCATTGTCAGCCAATCAAGTCTGATCAAAGGGATTTCAGCCACGCTGAAACTAATTGTTTTGGCACAGTTTTCGGTTTGAGCCGAAACTAATTGATTCATAATTATTTTCATTCACACCTAAAATTTTCTATTTCCAGTCTGTGTGCACTGCACGTCCCTCTTCCCTCAGTAATTGTCACTATGTGCATGTCTAAGAACTTCACTGATGTTGCATTCTCATTATGGTGTCCCACCCCTGCATCCCCATGGCGGCCTCAATATCCTCCATGTGTGCAGTGCCCATGACAAGCCAGCAACACCTGCATGCGTGTGTGATTGGCCCATGCCACACGTCTAGTGTTCTCAAAGTTCGGTTCGGTTCAGGTTCGGGACCATTTTTTCCGAACACCAAACCTGAACTTTGGTTTGGTTCAAGCAATTCCCTGAACCTGAACCTGAACCTGAGGTTCAGGTTCACCAGGTTCGGTTCGGCGTTCATCGGTGTTCGAACACATGAACCGAACTTTTCCCCCTCCACCTGTAAATTTGAACACCCAAAGGGGGTTTTTTTTCTTTTTTCTTTGGCTTTGCACTGCACTGAAGTTGGCTACCAGAGAGAAAAATCTATTCAGAATACCAAACATGGGTTAAAAGTATAAAAAGTCATCATCCTCATGCTCAAAGTCGTCTTCCTCGAAACCCTGCTCCACGAGCTCTGAAATAAGAGCATCCATACGTTTCCCAGCACTGTCCGAACGTCACACACGGTGTCGCCCTCGAGGTCCATCTGGGTTGAAAATGCTGTCTGCCCACTGCACCCAGCACTGCCACTCAAGCAGCTGCTCCGCGAGTGCGAGCACCTCACTCACGATCATGAATAGCTCCTTCGTTCACAAGAACAGTAGCGGCGCTGTGGGGTCACCCGTGCCTGTGCTGGATCTGGACTCAAGCTGTGCAGATGAGGACACACAAGTGGACAGCGGGAGGTGGCATGTGGAAGATGCCGCACATGAACTTGTCCCTCACGAGGAGGAGCAGCTTGTGCGACACAGCAGTGGCGAGCAAGATGCAGCACGACACTGGTGGGCAGCGCATTGCTATCACTGTGAAGGGTGACTCGGGTGGCCACTTGACCTCAGTGACTCGGGTGGCCACTTGACCTCAGGGCCTGTCGGTGCAGGCGCACCAGCATTTTGCAGAGAGACAGTGTTGTCACCGACACAGATGAGCGTGCAGGAGTGCAAGAGTGGGATCCCATACGATGAGGTTGCCAAAGAGGAAGGGCACAGTGCACACAACACTGTGCATGTCCCAACTCTAGCACAGCTTGGGTAAGCACCACAATTCTTTTATTTCTCTTCATATTTCTGACTAGTTACTTGTTGCCCTAGCCCAAAGTATTTTCCCCGATCATTCAATGGAAAGGTATGTATTTCATTTCAAACTGACAGTAGCGCACAATACTAACAAAGTTAGTACGCCTCAGAGTTGTATGTTTCCTGTCAATTGCTACACCTGTGCGCACACGCTATCAAGGTCTGCATGAGCGGTGTTTGTCAAACAGGGTGATATGCCATATCAGTCACTTATAGTCCTGTCCTCCTGAGCAATATATGATTTGATTTGACACCTAAAATGAATGCAACAAGATTTGAGAAGTGAAATGAAATTTATATATATATATATATTTCTATGACAGGACTTTCCCTATGACTATAGTAGAGCTGTGTAGTGGTGGGCATGTTGTGTAGTACTATGGTAGCACTACAGTAGCACTACGGTAGCACTACTGTAGTGCTATGTAGTGCCGGGGCCAACTATGTAGCACTACATAGTCAAAACCCCTCACTACAAGCACTACAGGTACTACAGACACTACACAGTACTACTTGTAGTACTATATGGTGGACCCAGGGTTTGCTGATGTAAAATTGGGGTGACACGGCAGTAAAAGTTACTGTAAAACCAAATGGAGGGCGTGGAAGCATTTCCACGTCCCGGCCATTCGGCTCTACCACACTGGTAGATTTAAAGTAAATAAAGGCGAAGAAAAAATACGACAGTAGTAGGGAACTCTTAAATAGTTATCAAACCGTAACAGTATGTAAATAAAATGACAGTCAGAGTATCTATGTTGCATCACAAATGAGCAATTATGGGAACGTGGGACGAACAAACTTCTGGTAAAATGGATGGGATATTGTTTTACCCACCGTGATGGTTGCCAGAGACACATCCCAGAACGCATCGTCGTCGTGTCGGCGATACGGCATTCTAGGGGCAGCAGTCGGTGGATGAGCGGTCCCTCCACTTGCGGGCGCAGAGGGAGCTTTGAACAGGGAGGATTGCACTATGTGGTCCAGCTTGATGTTCTTCGTGGAGACAAACACTTTGAGAAAGGCTGCGTCGCGAACATCGCCTTGAGGTTTAAATCGGAGCGGTGCACCTCCTGAACCACCGTAGCCAACAGTGACGAAACTTTTAGGCTCAAGAGGCGGTGTCGTAGCGGTAAAAGATGGTAGATACAGCGCCTTCAAAATCCTTTAGCATTTCGAAAGTATGTGTGAGGGTACACTCACTTCGATGCTGTAGTCGGAAGGATCAAAGTAAAATAAGTACGGAAACAGGCCATAAGTACCAGTGTTGACGATTTTGATCCCGTACTTGCACGACGCATTATCAATCGATAGATGAGCCACGTTGTTCTTGAAAAGATTTTTTCGGTGGGGTTCCATGGTTCCATCGTCAAGTCGGCGCTCTAAACGGTGCATTTCGATTGCCACATGCCGGCTCGTCAGGGGAGCCTGCGCCAACTCTCTGGCTGGAGGCTTCTGGCGGCCAAGATGGAAGTGGAAGTGGGCGATTCCATTTAGTATGATGGGAAGACAGTCGGTTAACTCGGGCTGGATCATGATATTGCAGATAGCGTGGGTACAACTTCTGAGGCGGTGCTGTCTTTCGATTGTAATGGGACCGTGGGGTTCAGTAGCATGAAGAGTGATTTGACGGGCTGATTTGAGGTCGACTTGGCGGACACGATATTCCGAGCTCGCCTTCGGCAGCTGGGGCGACAGCGAGGGGTGGGAAACGATTTTCAACTCTCCTGCATTCCAACGAAGAACGCGGGCCCACGAGTTCTCGGGCAACGTGAAGACATCGTCTAGGTTCCTTGTTCCTAGCATCGCCGTAACGGCACCAACATCACGGACCACTAGTACACCGAGAGACGTCAAGGCCGAGGCCTCCTGGTATATGACCATCTCCGTGCCTTCTACGATTCCGTGCGCCTCGCCGGCAGCGACGTACAAGGTACCATTCTTCGAGGTCAATTCAAAGACACACGGAGAAACCTTATTTCTTTCTGCGAACAAAAGGCCACTCCCGCGCTCTCCTTCGCACTGTGGGTGTTGAAACGGTAACTTTAAGGATGTCATCAAGTCTGAATAAGTGATGCGACCAATTCGGATCTGGTATTCCAGCAGGTGAAATTGGCGCGTTAGCGCGGTGGTGAATGCGCCACGGGTAACACCAGCAATCGTGTTCTCGAACGCGCTCTCACCTTCGGCACAGGCGGCCAGAAGGACGTGGGAGGAGTGACTGCCGTGAAACCCGAACGCTTGACGTTCGCCGTTTGCATTCTGTAAGATGTCGTGATCGATGTCGGCCGGCATAGGGGAAGGATCTCCGGAGCGGCGACGCGCGGTTTGTTGATCGTCTGCTATCTGCCGCGCGACACCTCCAGAGTGACAGGAATCGCATACCAATGTCTGTTCATGGTGTGCGATCAGCATTGTGCGGAGAAGAGGAGGAAAATGCCCAGCTCACAATATTATTTCCCTTCTCCCCCGCTAACATGCGCAGCAGTGCATTTATTGTTCTGTCTGGGATACCGGGGATGACTCTACCTTCGGGGCCGAAAATCGATTCGTCACTGGGACAAATCGTCTCCACAAAGCCAGAAGGAGAGTACCATTCCATGGGTGCCGATACCCTGCTGCCGTGTCCAGCGTAGTATATAATAATCGGATCTCCCCGCTCGATCTGGGGGTTTTCGATGAGGTGGGTGCGAAATGATGAGAGGATGGCCGCTCGCGTTGCGCTCGCATTTTCAAGAAACAGGATGGCTGACTCGGGTGCTGGTCCGAAGATCTTCGTGAGAGATGCTTGGAATGATTTTCCGTCGTTGACACACCCGCTCAGGTTCTTTATTGTCGGGAATTCGTACTGAGAGCAGGTCAGTTCTCACAAATCTTTGGGGAAAGTTTGGGTCCGACCTCGTCGATTCCGATAATCAGGGCGAAATATGGCCGCGTCATCTTGAGTGGATGAGCAGGAGGGAAGATGGCGGTGCAACGTGCTGGCCACGCCTTAAGGAAACCGGGTGGCGACAACGTGTATGTCTGGCCCGCAGAAACGCGTTGAACATGATATCGATCTTCAGGTTGGCCGAATGATGTGGGATGCAGAGTCGGAGACGGGACAGCAAAGGATGAAGCTCCCATGCTCTGGGTTAAGGGTTTATACATAAATAAATAAGTATACTATTGGTTTTGCATACTAAGCAGAACCCTGTCGAAGTCAAGGTCTGGCCGATCCTGAGATGTAGTTTCAAATGAGAATCCTACAAGATTTAGAGAGCGGGAAATGCAATACATACTGTACAGACTTCTTTTCGAGACACGTTGAAGATCAACTGGTTCAATCCTCCTTCACCACATGTACCCTTACGTGAAAGTAATAAAACAGCGTGTGATCTTGCGCGAATTCCCACACAGCTTTGACACTTTGGAATCCTAAAGTGATCCAACCACAAGGGGTACTCACCGGAAGATGCCGAGACATGACGTCATAGGGTGGGACCTTATTCCACTTTTTGGACAAATACTCAGAAACCTTCAGAAATGTGTTTAAGATTGAGGGAAAAAAAAAAAAAAAGAAAACGCGTAAAATTCCCAAGGCGTAGCTAAAAACAAAGCATCTGGAATTAACTACCCGGGGGGGCTCTTTGACTCATACCACCATCACTCTTTCTCTGGCAGGGCTCTTGAGCCGTATTCTGCAGGGTTCAGTGGTTTTTTGGTGTGGGTTCTTGAGCAGCACACCATCTTTCCACACAGGACTGTCTGGTCTTTCCTCAAGCTGTCTGTGCTGCCTGCTGCTTGCCTTGCTTGCGTCAGGACCCTCCTTATTGACTCTCGTGTCAATCTCGGATCTTGGGTCACATGGTTGATGGGACACGTCACCATCCGGTTCTCGGGCCTGAAGTAGCCGGCACATGACTCTCTTGATCCGGGTCTCGAAGCCGACAATCCACTGTGACGAGTCATCGTTTCATGATCAGGGTATGGAATGCTTGCAAAATAGCGGACCCGATGCCCTGCTATTGGATTGGGGTATGAAATGCTTGAAAAATAGCGGATCCGATGCCCCGTGCATGGTTTACCTGGCCATCTGGTATGGAAAGCTTGACAGGTATGGAAAGCCTGAAAAATGGTGGACCCGATGCCTCAAATAGTGGACCCGCTGCCTGGCTATGGTGGACCACTTGCATTATCCATAATGGAGTCCCCTCTGGCTCATATCTGGGGGAGCAATGTTGGTCTGTGCCACGCTCCACGTCCGGGAAGACGCTTAAACTATGCTTTGACTGCCCGAGCAGAGCACGTCCCAAGTATGACGTAAAAATTGCTGTTAGCCAAATCCCGGCAGGGTCCCCTTGTGGGATAGGCGAAAATAAGTCAGGGGACTGCTTATCAAAACCATCCGAATGGACCGGCAGGTCTCAGGACACCCTGTGCCCGGCACTTTGTGCAAGGTGGTTAGTCACATGGCGGTAGCGCGTGCGGCGAGACAGAGAGTCTTCATGGATGCGGATCCATACGAGGTGCCAGTCCTCAAACGAAGCAACCAGGAAGGCAACGGGAAACTGCCCTAGAGTCAGTGGGTGGCAGGCCGTGGCATGTGATGGTTAGTAGCCCCACATGGCTGGAGAGTACTAAATCCTCTGTCGGTCTGCATTTCTGAAATGCGATGCAGGCTTAAGTTGATTCCTGCTGACCCTTCCCAACTGTCAAGCCCATGCATATATAAAAAATGGTTTACAGCCCCATGGGTGCCGTTAAGGCTATGGGGAAGGGGTGGGCCTCGAAAGAGAACCCTTTACGGTGGGCTACAAGGAGAACTATGGTGGCAAGATGGCCACACACAATCAACCCTAGTAGTGGCATTGCCCGTAAAAACTGTGGATGCCCATCTTGCAACAGAGATCGAAATGAACTTGATTACGTACACCCTGGTAAATGCATTGAGACCGCCCAGACATTGATAGACTGCATTATGCCAAAATGGAACCCATTAGCTCCAATGGCTGACCTTTGCAATAAGCTTAAACTGACAGCAGTGGAATTGGAAGCCAACCAAGGAGGGGTAGAAATTGATAAACGAATGACCTATGATCCAAACTTCAGATTATCCAGCACCAAATGGCTTCCGGATCTTTGCTGGGAATGATTCAATGAATGAGATTCCGGCGCGATGACACCTCCGATTGGAGCCACTGCCTGGTCAAATAACAGCCTTTGTACATATCAAGGTCCTGCGTGCTGGTCAGTACAACCCTCAAATTATGGCAAGATTTAAGATTGTTTCAGATGACCTCAACGAGGATGCAACTATCCACCTCACATTTGACAACCCAACCATAAAATTTAACTTTAAATCAGGAATATTGGGGGCTACCCTTACAGTGCTGCAGAAAATCCCACACAATGTCCCCTTACTGCTATGTTCTTCATCCGACTTTTTGCTCAAAACACGAATTAAGGAGAGAACAAAATCTGAAAATGACATGTTAGACCCCAGTTTCCTTCTCTTCAAAGCAGTATTTGCAGCTCTGAATGAGCGAGTTGCACGAACACAGTTCAAGCAGGCAACAATCACTTTCCCCATCACTGCAGGTATTGATTCATACCCTCTGCTTGAGGTTGATACCCAAATCGATTTAATGTTCAGCTGCCTGGGTATCCTAATCTCACAAGGCTCACAATGAATCTTTACGAAAATCATTAAAGGCAGATGCTCAGAACCCTTCAGGAAGGCAACATTTATCAACTTAGATCGTATCTGTTGCTCTGTGCATGAAGTCTCTGATTACACTCCTACTGATGAAATGATTTGGAAATCTATATGTTCCACAAATCTGAGACGACTTCACCGCAAATTATTCTGGAAGTCAATTCACAACATTTTCAGAGTCAGCGACTTCTGGACACATATTGACAATCTTGATGCCATTGCAGTCTGCCCAACATGTGGAGTCCCTGAGAACCTGGAACACATCGCGCTTGAATGTGATGCCTCAGGGGCAAAATTAATTTGGCAACTGACCGAGGAACTCTGGGC
This sequence comes from Mycena sp. CBHHK59/15, assembly GCA_029204085.1. Lineage (NCBI taxonomy): Eukaryota > Fungi > Basidiomycota > Agaricomycetes > Agaricales > Mycenaceae > Mycena > Mycena sp. CBHHK59/15. Next base: position 147,509 of record JARGXW010000277.1, on the reverse strand, counting down.
CATGAAATATTCCAACTGGCCCCCCCTCAGCTGGGGACTCATCTTGGGTTGTAACCTTGTGAGATTTAAACACTCAAACGGGAAAATTATCCCTGCTATGGGACGATTATTTGCCATTCTGGTATCCACGGCCTGGCACACAATCTGGAACATCCGGAATGATAAGGTTCTGAAGAACCCACACCATAACATTACAGATGTTGAGATTCACAACAGATGGCTGAAATCTGTGAATTCCGCACTAGGACGAGATCGAATCCTCACCAATAAAATGGAATTTGGTAATCTTGCGCTGAATAAAGATCTTGTCCTAAGAACATGGAGTGGTCTACCAATGAACGAAGACGCTCTGCTGGACGATTGGACTTACACAGTGGGGGTTTTAGTGGGTATACAGCCATTGACATTGAATGATCCAAGAAATGGGATAGGATAAACTTTTTATGGCTGGAGTCCCACACTATGGTACTGTGTGTAATGGCATTTCCTCCCTGGACAACTTCCCTGGCATTAACTGGATTTATCTGGTAGACCCAGGAGATGGCTTTTGGAATGCTTCTGCAGACTGAATTTCATTATCCCAAACACTCCAAAAAAAAAAAAAAAAGGAATCAACTACCCAAAACCTCCCATCAGGACCCCGGAACCAGAGACCACACCACCACCCGGTGCGTGATCCGGCTCCCAAATGCGGAAAGCATTTTCGCTAGGTTTTATTAGTTGTTCGCAAAGAGCATGAAAGCACACTATTAGACATTGGAAATGTGCTGCATATATTTTCTGGCACTGATACCACATTCCGTACAAAAAAAAAAAAAAACTCTGGGACAGTAGTTCATCAGTAAATTTATTGTTGCACCAGTGTTGAGCATCTAATACACTGTAGGGCCTGAGTATAATATTGGAGATAAGACCAATACTGGATCATTAACTTATCAAAATTTTATGCAAGGGTTTCGGGTCTCAGTAGGCCAGTGAACACAGAAACGACCTTGACAGGCATATTGTATATCCTTGTTGACATCACCTGGCCGACTTCATGTTTTTGCGCATGGCTCTCAAAATCATTAAATTTTGGCATACATGCATTTTAAAAGTCCTAAACCTAGTTAGAGGGCTCTAGAGCCCTCAGAATTGACTCGGTGAGGACCTAGGGAAAAGTATATGTAGCAGGACCCCAGAGCAATCATCACATGCACGACGGGGGTCCATATCCGGAATTACGGTTTCCTTGACCCCTTGAAAATTCACCACCTCCTCCCATCATCTCCGAAATAGTCGAAGTTCGCCGTTAGCACGCCCAGACACTCTGACATGCCAAATGTGCTGCAGTAGAGCTGAGAGCAATCTAAACGAGCCCTTCAGATCGAGATAAGATGAGAGGGGAGAGAGGGAAAAAGAATAAAAATAAATAAATAAAAAACGACATCCACTTCCAGAGTCGCGCATCCAGCCCATTTTTGCTCCTGAAGCTTCATTTTGCTGTCCATGTTGTTGCATGGGCCTATCTCTATGATCATATGTAATGCTGTCCATGCATCTCCTGTGCTTGCTGCCGTGCACCTCCATCCTGCCATTTCGGCTGGCTTTCCCCATCTTTCATGCATCCAGCTCATTTGTGGTCCCTGAGGGCCATTCCACTGCTCATGACATCCCATCAACATGTCTCTCTCGCTGGGAACCACAGCTTCGTGTGCATGACCCCAGACGACCCATGCTCGTCGTGCCTCCCACTTTGAGTTGCTTACTCAGCAGCACTGCCACGCCATCCACGCAAGGCGGGGACTTGCCGCAGACCCTTGGAGGCTCCAGGTTTGTTTTGGTCTTCATGCTCAGAACCACTGCCACAATGGATCAAATGGAAGAGAAGTACATTGCTGTTACCTTCAGAATGGACATTGAAATATTATTCCACAACTACAAAGACATGGCACTAACGGCCGGTTATTGCAGACTAATAATAGTGATTTAAAGCATGCTTAACACCAAACAAAGTTCAAAAGTTGTACATGGCCAACTAAAGTGAATCACCTTACACATGGGGCTTTCCCTCAGAAGGACTGTTCACATCAGGCAACTCAACTAATGTTCAAATTTGGTTTTCTACTCAAAATGCTGCATCCTTTCATTTTTCGCAATCCCGTCATTACCTGGAATCTGAGATAATTCCTCTTTGGGTCCAACACCTCCTCATTGTCTTGAACCAGCACATTGTTTCTTACCCCTACAAAGAATGACTATTCTTGTGCTGCACTTATTATTTCACTAGAACTCTGCGCAAGGAGTCAAAAGTCCGGGATAAAATTTAATTGTGACTGGACCAAGATGCCCATTCCGCTGCCCCGTGCATGTTCCGATGGCCGCTATCTCAATTTGGGACATCCAGAACTGTCGGTGGATACACTAAAGGAATGGCTGCAGGAGTCAATCGACTTGAATGACAAGCTCTCCTTACATCAGGAGGACTTGAGCTTTAGAAGGACAAACTGGCACACATCACTTCAAAAATATGGCGGCCAACAATGGTGAACAGCGGGATCAAGAGACCTAACCTCTTAACTGTTCTCGTTTCATCAGTTGCCATCGAAGTTCTATGCCATGTGTGTCATGCATCTCAACCCATGCCAAAGTTGAATAGACTTTGTAGGTTGTGCACATTGGATGTTGAAAACAGAGACGACAAGTTTCATGCCAGTTCAGCAATGCATTAGCTCAACTGCACTCTCCTTTCCTGATTCAATTATTCCATTAAACCTGCAACTCACGACCCAGCAGAGCATTGCATGTATGCTGTCCTATAAAGTTTGAGTTGTTCCTGTTTCGAGCTTGTTTCGAGGCTTTCATTTTCCACTAATTGCTTCTCTGTTGATCCTTTAGTTTTACTGTGGCATGTCGAAAGATAGTGTCCATGAGCTCGGCTATGGGGTGATGGAGGAGTCCAGGGACCGTAGTGTACACTAGTGCCTGTACACTCAGATAATTCCTGGGCCCCGGCGTTCCTAAGCGGGACCGTGCCGTATAATTCTACCTACCTACCTGCCAGAACCCTTGCAGTGCAGCCTGCAAAAGCCATGCTTACATCGCTACATCACTGATTTGTATCAGATCATGATTATAGCCAAACAACGCGGATTTTTTTGCCCATCACCGCAACATCACTGCATGCTTCTTGGGCGCTTTTCGGTAATAACAATTGTAGCGCGCGTTGCGGCAGAGCCCACTAACTGTTTCTTCAACCACTTTTATTAGAACAATGTACCTATTGCACCCCGATAACTACAAGAACTTGGTGTTCAAGTCTGCTTAGGGAATTTGAGTCCCTTCCACGCAGTTGCCCAGTCGACCTTAGTATTATCTGGCTGGGTAGGATAAGATGCCGCCAAAGATTCTTCAAAGTTGTGAACACGATGCGGGGGATGGTGAATCATTGAGCTGCAAATCGGGCACTTGAAACTGGTGTCTAGTGCATGATGAATACAAACATAACAAAAAGTGTGGCCGCACACAGTTCTGCATATAATATCAATATAAACATGAAAATCTAGCGAAATTAGCTCACGAGACGGGATGTGACTTGAGCTGCTGGCAAATGGAACAGCAGTAAATGTGACTTTCGCAGTCTCTGTTACCAGAAAGTGTGATGCCTCCAACCAGAAGGTTTGCAGGGTGGGTATTGGCATTGAGCTGATGAACGGAACCTGTTGCATAAGAATGGTGACTCGTACTCGGCGTGGTTTGCCATGTTTGTGTGGTTACGGGGGCTGCAAGTTGAGCCAAAAGAAATCACAGAGTAACATCAGACTCACTGTCTGGCTCCAAGTCAGACACAACAAGAGGATCACTGTCTCGCAAGCCTGGCCCAGACATGTCGACTTTGACTAAAATAGCTGTTCCATTGGGGTTCCTCGGGGCTCCGACACATAGGTCGAAACGCCAGCCAATAGGAGGTTCTGAAACCCGAACTGTCATCTTCTTGAGTTTTGGCTTTCTTGTTGCCTTAGGCATTCTAACATTCAGTGGGATAAGTAGGTTAGCTTGAGTAATGGGTCATACTTGCCTGACAATTGAGACGATGGTGGCAGAAGGCAAGATTTGCCGCCTGAGAGCCTGAAATATCTCGGCCCGAGCGGATAACCACGTGACCATCAGGTGATGGTGGCATGAGACCGACGGAACCGGCACAAGAAATGCTGATAGCAGCTATTTTTGTATCTTATCTAACTGACCGATTGACTCGCATCTCTCTTCACCCTTTCCTGCTCTCGAGATTCACTGACAACCCTAGCAACCAAATGCCCAAAATATTTGAAGCTGGTTATTTCTTTCCAACATATATCTGGTTCTTCATAGTCCTAGTCACCATCGTGCACGGTCCAAATGGACTCAATGTAATTGGTCTGTGGTGCAATCTATCTGCTGGGGAATCTAGAGCTGCCGCAACTCGGGAAGCTACTCTGCTAGCCTATGCAAAAACCTTTGACAAGCATGCACTTGCCAGAGGTCACCTCGCTCGCTGGGCCAAAGATTTACAGGATTTAGCAGACACAATTCCAGATACCCACGGGTTGATGATCGACACAGTGGGTTTTTTTTCGTAATCATTTATCCACTTCAACCCATAGATATATAGGTATGGAGTGGGCTGCATGCTCCAATCCAACGTCAAATATCACCCAATCATGCATCATGGGATACCTTCTCATCCGCTTTGCGAGATCTGAAGCTTGGTATCGAGACAACTCCAACATCATGTAAGCTGCTTTTTTAAAAGTAGAATAAAATAAATTGTATGCTCATACTTTAACCTTCAGTACCGGTACCTTGGCATCGATGTTACCTCCCTATCCACATACCATACCAGATTGGGAACACCCCATCTCACAGCGGACTTGTAGTGAAACTAACACGCCATATGCCAGAGCTATTTCAAGGCAGAGACCCTGATCCTAGCCGACAGAAGAAATGGAGCAAAGCCAGGTCAATATCACCTGCACACAGCCATGTTTCGGACTCGGATGATGAAGATATAGACACCACAATAGTTCTCGAGACTGAAATTCTCACCTTGGACGATGAGAAGGAGCAAGTAAATTACCGAGAGTCGCATGGAGCACAAACCAATTTTTCACGGTACTTCTGGCCTCAATACGCTCTTCCAGTCCTTTCGGATAGGGCTTATTCAGCGGTCGGTGCGATGCAATCAGCTGGCATGAAACTCACGGGACTAGTTTACGATGCAAGGAAGACCATTATGAATTTAGGAACAGTCTTTGTTGAAGTGCATGTTTGTTAAATTACCCCCCTTTATGATGTACTAAATAGCCACCTTTACCTTTACCAGTTTGAACCTCTCTTGCATACTTCGCCTCAAATTTACACTCGCAAGCAGTGGAATGGTGTGATGCAGGTCCCAAATGGTGTAAGTTTGAACATACAGTCCATATTATAATTTTTCTAATTTTAGCCCTCCAAGCATCGAGGTTTCAAGATAGGATATGTGATTGAGTTTCTCTCTCATGTATTGTGTTGGAATTCATTCGACAATAATTTCCGTGTGAGCCAAAAAAAAATATGAAGGGCCTTCGATTGATACCGTTCCTAGATGCATTGGAGAACTCCTGAAGAGGAAGCGGAAAGTTATGAAGCTTCTCATGTCCCTGGTGGGTACAATTATCTGAGTTTCAGTTTTTTTTTCCTTTTTGAACATCATAATCTTAACATTCCCAGATCCAATTTATAACTATTCAGCCTGGTGTTTATACACTGTCGAGTGGTTGTGTCAAATATTCAGAGAAGGGCCTGAACAGTTGACCTTACTGGAGGCACTGTCAGCACCAGGTGTCAGCCATTCAGAGGCCTTGGCCGATATGGTGCAAACGAAGTCCTATCAATAGCAGGAATTCCCAGATGGACGCTGCTGTCTGTCATTGTCGCGGACAAGGTACTATTTTCAGTCATATGCGAGGCATTCTTCCAGTTTGTGTCCGTTCGTGCCCTCAAAGCTGAGTCAGTTCTCGCTACACTCCATTCTTTGGTGCATATGCTTATTATACATAAGGGAATATTATCACATGTCTCGCGCAACATCAACTGAAGATATGTTGGATGATCAGGACGTAGATCATTTGATTAATGCCACTTTGAACCAGCAGTTGCAGTGCGTTTCTTTTCACAATCTCGATACCTGCGTACAATCAACAGGTTGGTTCACAAATTGATAGTAAAAGCAAAGAATGGTGAGTGATGTGCAGGGAAATGGGACCGTACAAAGATATTGGACAGGACAGAACCAGGTGCAGAAGAAACAGAGACACTAGAAGTGCGAACAGAATCCACCAAGATGGACAACATTTCGCAGGAGCATTGAGCGTTGATGGCTGGTGGAAAGAGAGGACGGAGAAAATATGAGAAAATTTGTTTGGAAGGGACTGGACAACACAGCCAACTAGAGCACGCAATCGGATGAGTAAGCGATGAATAAGGATGAGTAAGTGAAAAAGTGTCATAGGAGAGGAAAAAAAAAGAGGACTAGTTCACGTGTTCTGATGGATTTGTCGGTTCGTATTACTGTTGAGATTTGACATTGGATATTACTATTGAGATCTCACTTGAAAATACTGCTGCTGAGTCTTCCCTTACCCCATGTGAGGTTGGATAGGGGACTGGGACACATGCAAATAGATCACGGAATCGACTAACCAAGTAGAAAATGTCATCGGGGACAAAAAGAGAAAAAAAGCTAAAAAGCGGACCATACGGGAATCGATCAGTCGACCTCCTGCACTCATAAATCACGTGATAAATAAAAATCTGGCGGACGCTCTGCAACATTAGGGCGCTTTAGGACCCACTATCTAAAGTTAGTGGGCATGGTTGGAGCCTTAGAAGAGAGGAAGAGAGATGGGGAGTGCCACCATCGTCTGCCAAACAGTAAACAAATGTGTATATGGAAAGGGGACCTATTCACAGTTCACTACTCTCCAAATCAATAGGATTGATGAGATGAATGGTCGTCGTGTAGAGTAGAGGGAGACACGTGATTTACTGAGTTAAGCAAAATTTGTCATCCCGGGAAGTCGGACCCGTCGGGCCATCATCCGAAAGCGGAAAAAGAATTTAAAAATGCGCGCTGGGGCTCATTTGGATTTCCGCAAAATGAGGTGTTGTTGGACAGTCTGCAACATCAAGTAGGGGCCACAGGATAGTGGCCAAACAGACATGCATGTCGAACTCGATTAGATGACAATGTTTGTACAAGAATGACACTGCTTGGTCGTGTTTGTCGTGGGAAAAATGCATACTTGAAATAGGGCGCTACAGGACCCACTACCTAAAGTTAGTGGGCATCTCCGCCACTTTGCATGGGCAGTACTATCCCTGACGGGGATCTCGGACGATTAAGGAAAATCACTAAATATCTGTTTATCTAGACATCCAAATAAAATTCCGGGTAGATAGATCGTTTGCAATCTTTCTGTTTGATAGGTCTAAAACTTTGGTTTGTGAAAAATGGTCCATTCGTTGTCAAACGGCGGTGTTTTCTTTGTTGTGGTCAGTTGTCCGAGTACAAGGTAAAATCGAAATTTCTGATCACCGATCTTGTCTTGAGCTCATGTCTTACAGCGACACCTTAGAACTTTACATGGGGGATCAACCACATCCTGTTGGCATCCTACAACGACCTATAGTCTGAAAAGTTCCTGAGAGGTGCACGGCATATCATTTAATTCGCAAATATTTTGGATCATAAATGCATGACATCTGATCACTTTACAATCTATTACCACGTCGTCAAGCCACCTACCCACAACATAGACTACTAATATGTTCCGAAAATGTATTTTCATTATTTTAGAGGCTTTGTTCAACTTGAATCAAGTCCCAGCCACAGCAATTGTGCTGAAAACATCGAAAATCAGTCAAAATCACAATAGGGGCGGTCAGAGTAGGGATTCTGGAGGCGATTCTGATGGACGATTCTCAAGGCAATTCTCGAGTGATAAAAGCGTGGGAGAATCGCCGTAAATCAGAATCACTTTTAATCATGTAGAAGCTCCTCTGGCTTCTACAACGATTCTGAGGCGATTGTGATTCTCAGGAATTAAATTCGTCCAGAATCGACCTAGAATCCACATCAGAATCCACATCAGAATCGCCTCAGAATCGCTACTCTGACCGCCCCTAATTAATACTGGGCAGATTGTTAATGGCCAAAGGGCCAAGGACAGGTAATATCTGTCTGGTTTTTTATCCTATTCTCGTAGGAGACATGCCCACTAACTTTAGTTAGTGGGTCCTATAGCGCCCTAATAGTACAGTGTCTGCCAAATTAGAATTTCTTTGTAAGCGGTCACGTTTTTTGGCCGAATCTCCAAAATGCAATTTTTTCACTTGCTACAGGCTATAATTTTGTTCGTTTCACTCCGTTATTTCCCTTCGCTTTGCTTCCAATATGGGTATCTATTTTTTCCTAGTCCCAATTTGACTCCAGCAGTGTGTTTGAAAAACTAAAATCGTTCCGAGCAAGGCTGAACTCTTGAGATATTTCTTGGCGTGAGTGCACATCATACGGCATACTCCTTGGCATGAGAGTCAGGTTTCAGACTGCGATGAAACCTCCGAGTATCTTGTTTGCCCCTGCTTGTCATCCTAAAAATTTCTCTTCTTGCCACCACGACACCCTCTCCACTGCGCGGCCCCTGCTTCTCTTGTTTCCCCCTCTGGCCCTCTAGTTGCTTTGCTCTCACAGTAAATGGGGGGCCCCACGGTTCCTTTACTACCGAACTGGTGTGCTTCATATCGTGTGGATATCTGTCTCGGTTTGGACTGGAAAGCTATGATGCGGGAGTGGCTCATCGGCCTTGGTCAACCTCCTGCTCTTTACCTGAGCTATTTGCATGCCCGGGATCCGTCGGATGGTGCATACTTGACTGTTACTCCTTGCATCCTGACATTTAACGTTGCCGTTGTGTGGATCCCTAGTTTCGGGATGTATCACACCGTTTTTGTCTTTGGTAAACCTGTCAGCTACTTCCACTCGTGGTCAGTGCGCCATATTACTCTGAACCCTTGCATCTTGTCTCTTACCTTTACGTTGCACGTTGTGTTTCGATCTGGATGTCTCGTTGCATCCAGGTTCGGATGTCTCCACCTCACCAACCCCCTCGTGTTGTACCTCTTGGTGCTTGCCTGGTTCCCTTCATATTACTTACCTCCCTCTTCAGATACCCGGTCTAGTACTGCCTCCATTCCTGCCTCCATGATAGCTGGCCCTGATCGTAAGTTTGTTCCTACCTCTGCCTTCATCTGTGTTTATTTATTTATTTTCTTTTAGATTGTGTATCTTGTCCCAATTTAACTGCGTACGCGCACACTACGCATTCAAATGTGTACGCACACAGTCCAGTGTTCGCGCCGGTCCATAACACTACCACCAATATGCTCGCACATCATTGTAATTCTGTACCTGTTACATCCGCTGTGATTCAGGGCACCTCTTCCAATGGATTTGGTCCAGTATTTCTATCTGACTCAGTCACTTTTGAGACCCTGTTTCTATCTAATGACCGTCTAAGTAATGTCATTGATGGATACGGCTCATGTCTTGACGTCCATCTTCATAGCCATGGTCTTTCCTCCTCTGGTCTGACTCCTTCCGAGGCTCGAGAGGCCCTGGTTTTCCATTTGATGACTGGTATGTGTGTGTCTGTTACTAGGATTATGACCGGTGATAATCCGCATGGATGCAAGTGTATCACTGCCGGCAAGTGCCATGACCGTGGGTTCATGGCATTTGATTGGCAGAGCACCGACCCTTGCCATGGCGTTGGCCAGGCAATGCACAAATCCCTTTGTTCCATTGTCAGCATGGGAAAGTCCAATGTTCAAGTTCGAACGCAATGAGAAGTTCTCCCCTTGGCTCACTCATTACTCGCTGGCCGTCGTCTCACTCCGAGCTGGATCAGGGAAACTTGGAGAGCCTGAGGCAGAACTTACTGGTACATCTTGTGGCCTTTATCTGCACCAACCCCTGCAGTGCAATGAATTTGTTTTGCGTGCGGCTTGAAACCCGGTGCCCATGCAAAATTGGCTGCATGGTGAGAAGTCTTCGGGAAAGCAACAAATGAGGAAAGCTTTTGTAGAACTAACTTATGGGAAGAACAATATATTTTCTGGACTCAGGAGTGGTCGAGAAAATCAGAAAGCCTCAAGGTTACAAGGTGGAAGTGATCGCCGAATGATCGCCGATTGCAAGCCGCGAAAGGCAGACCAACTTCCCACGCCGACAAAGGAACAAAGGGATTTGTGCAATGTCTGGCCAACGCCATGGCAAGTGTCGGTGCTCTGCCAATCAAATGCCATGAACCCACGGTCATGGCACTTGCCGGCAGTGTATGAGTGCTTCTTTTGTGTCCGTTTGTCACATGAGTTATGCCGCATACAGTGTACTTCTATCATCCCTTAACAGGCAGTCAGATCCAGGTGCTGTCTAGATGTTTAAGACTTTGTGCTGAGTCCGAATCCGAGCTTAGGTGTGTTCTTTCTGAAAGACGTGCTTCTCTTCTCCTGGATCAATCTATTTCTCATCCGCTTCATACTGTTTTCGACGACATGGAGCATTTATCCAAGCCGGCTTTGATATCACTGGCAGCTTTGCATGGCATTGACATAGGCTCTAAAAAATTACCCGAGGTAGACAGATATTGGCTATGCATTTGCGGGTCGGCTGTGCGGTATCCATAGATCTGGATTTAGACACCTGGGCTGTGCCTCCCTTTTAGCACTGTCTGGCGACCACAATGAAAATTTGCATGTTCCTGCCATGGATCTTTCTGCTTCGTTATCTATTGATTTGGAGCTGGCTCAAATAAATATCCTAGCCAGCGTTGTTAAAACTCTTTCTAAATGTCCTCTGCGTCGAATTCTCAAGATGCATCAGGAGTTCTTGTCCACAGATGGTACTGCAGCCTTACGAAAACATTTGAGGAGGTATTTGAAACGTCTGCGCTTGGGTAAAAAAATAGACCCTCTTCATATGAGAAAAAATCGCCGCGAACAAGAATTGAGTGCTCTGCGATCCGACTGGCCGACCCTGGTACCAGCTGCTAAAAAACGCTCTTGTGTGGAATCCTTCAACCGGGCTATATCCGACGATGAGCTGGCTACATTTGTGTGTGGAAGTTGTTCGGGTACAAATTTGGCGAAGGATCAGAAGCGACTCAGAGTCAAGGACATTGATCTTCGTTTATTACGACGGCCAGATTTCGATGTGATGAATCACACGGACTCCGACTCTGATTCGGATTCCAACAAGTCTGATGATTCTATGGACATGGATGGCAGAGTCATTTCCAATGATTTGGCCAGATTGGATGTGGATATGGATATTGACGTTCAACCAGGCTTAAATGATACTGGTGTAAGCCACCCTCCCAGTAATGGCCTTCCTGAGACCCCTCTTCCTTGGTTGGATCTAGATTGTATACCCCCGCCTATGCCGTGCCAGGGGCCCATACCATTTGAATCTGATGGTGACCTCGATGGAGTACTGTTCGATCCGGATGGCCTAGGTTCGGACGATGACGGAGAGACAGTGCTGCTTGCCTGCAAGACTTGTGCCTCAGCTCTGAAACACAACAAAGTTCCTAGACTGGCGTTGGCCAATTACAACTATCTTGGTCCTGTACCCTCACAGCTTCGTGACCTCACCGTTATAGAGGAGGCCATGATTGCGAGATGCCGTGCAAAATGCTGGATTATTCAGCTCAAGGAGGAAGATGATTATTCGACGCCTATCACACAACGTGGAGTTCGGGGTCATGTAATTGTGTATCCGCAGAGACCTTCGGCAGTTGCAAAGATCCTTCCTCCTTCAATTGAAGAAGTCATTACTCCTGTTTGTGTGATTTTTGTGGGGGCGAATCCTCCTACTGCGGAGTGGCTTCAAAAAAGGCTAAGCCTCTGACCGTTCGGAAAGAAAAGGTCTTGAACGCACTTGCCTGGTTGAAGTCTCATAATCCGCTTTATAAAGATATTGAAATCAATGCCAGTGTTTTTTACGGACAACCAGACGAGATGATTCTGCCATTCCACATTCAACACATGCTACCGTCCGGGGCATTAATGCTTCCACATCGTCGTATGTTCCTGAACCTGAAGCTGATACCGCATCAACTACGGCCCTCCCAGTACTCTCAGACATTTTGCATCCACCATCGGCGGCACCCATCCCGTTTGATTCTGTGTGTTACCGACGTAGAAGGGCATACAACTCCGAATGAATTGAGGAGAGCTGCAGTGGAGCACATGAAAATGCCTGGAAAGAATTATATTGGCATTCCGCATGACAGTAATCCAGTGAATGAGTTTAAAATCCAGCTCTCTTTCCAATGATCTATCCGACGCTGTATCCTTATGGGCTCGTGGTTGTGAGGATGCGAGGCGTAAATCTCCCTTGTCCATGCGTTCTCATGTCAAACATTTGTTCAATCTTTCTGATAGGAGGTTTCAGACTCATTATTCATTTCTCTTCACGGCTTTCAACATGCTACAGCGCAGGCAAGTTCTTCTACGCACAAGTCTCAAGGTCAAACGATCGAATTTTGATCACGTTGCTGCCCAGTTTGCCACAGTTTCTCCTGAGACTGTCCATATTGTATCCGAAGAATTGCGAATGGAGATAGTCAGACAGCAAATAACCTGGAGGAACACCGTGTTTTGAAGCTAATGAAGGAGGTTAATGTAATAAATGCCCATGTTTCTGGGTCGTCCCAATCCAAGTTGGTTATGTGAAATCAAATACGCGGACTGATGATTGACAAGGGCCTTCCAAGTTTCTATATTACGATTAATCCTGCCGATGTTTATAACCCTCTTGTTAAATTCCTCGCTGGTGACGAAATTAGTTTGGATAGTATGACGAGCGAAACCGTACCTAAATATTTTGATCAGGCCTGTTAGTTTCCAAAAATCCTGCAATTGCTGCCCGATTTTTCAACTTGTACATGAAAGCATTTATATCCACGATTTTAGGCTATGATCCTGGCGGAGAAAATATGGATGGTGGAATCCTTGGAGTAGTCAAGGCTTATTATGGCTGTGTTGAAGCTCAAGGGAGAGGCACTCTGCATTGCACATGCTCGTTTGGTTGGAAGGAGGTTTGAACCTGATGGTTGACATTTCAAATTTTCATTTTTTTTTTTTTTTTTTTTTTACTGAGTGAAATTTCAATTTTCATCATTTCTTTTTTTTTCGGTTTTTCACCTTGCGAGAGTGCTGATTTTATTTTCCTTCTTTTAGTGATGTCTGAAAAAAAACATTTTCACTGAAGAAGGTGAATTGAAATCCCCCGTCAATCAGATTAAAGAGAAGGCCCTGAAAAAGGGGGGAAACTTGGAATGTCAGAAAAGATTGCTGGCTTTTTTGGACGACACTATATCCAATTCCATACCTCCTGATCCAGATCCGTCCTTTGACACTGAATTGGGTGCATTTGATTCCTGTGCAACGAGAGGCCCCACACCCGCGGACAAAGCTCGAGACCCAGACTCTCACGGTCCAAAGATTTGCACAAACTGGTGAAGCGGTGTCAGTCTCACACATCATCCTACTTGCTCAAGTACTGGAGAGGACCGCCTGAGCCAAAGGAATGTCGGTTTGACCTGGACGAGTCTAATGTGTACCGGTAAGCATGATAGATCCGGATACCGGTGAAATCACTCTGCGATGTTTGGATGGTCTGGTCAATAATTTGAATGAGACCATGATTGAGGTGATCGGTGCAACATGGACATTAAATTCATAGGTTCAGGGCCGGCTGCAAAGGCCGTGCTTTATTATATCACCGATTACATCGCCAAAACCCAGCTCCAAGCCCATGTTGCGTATGCTGCTTTAGAGCTGGCCATCGGGAGACTAGGTGAATACGATCCAGACACCGATGAGCACAAGACGAGAGCCAAGAGACTCCTTCAGAAATGTGCCCATTCAATGATGCCAAACAGGAATTATCTGTCAGCAGGCAGCATCGTACTTGATGGATTTCGAGGATCATTACACTAGCCACAAATTGAATAACCTGTACTGGACTTCGTTCGAAAAGTTTATCAATGAGGAGGAACCGAGTCCTGAATGTTATCGACCTAAGGATGTAAGTCCTGAGCAACTAGATCCTGAAGATAATGTCGGATCGACTCCTCTGGTTACCCCACCAGAACCTTGTTTAGACCAGACGAGGAGGATGACGGCACTGATGCATCTTTCCACTTGCAGCAAGATGCTTCCAGTTCTGGTGAGGACGAAATCACGTTGGTCTTTGACTCTGCTGGTCGAATTAAACCTACCGCAAATCAAGTGTCAGACTATCAGAACTGGGGTTCACTGTTGGACAATATTTGTGTTTGGGAATTTGCGGCTCGAATAGAAAAGGTGTCCAAGTCGTCTGCCAAGCGTAAGCATAAACGACCTTCTGAGGAGGGTGAGAATGAAGAACAAGAGGACGAGACCAATGACCTTGAAGATTTCATTGTTGTGGATGAAACTGAAGCTGTTGCAGCCCCATTGCAGATGATGATACCCCCTTGATGATATTCAACCGATGGACCAGTTGGACGACGATGATCCGTATGATGGTGACATATTGGGTTATTCAGGTCGTGTCCGGCCCAAGGTCGAGCTGAAAGTTCCACATATAGATGCGTCAACTCATTTTTTGCGTGTCTGCTCTTTAGAATCTCGAAAGGTGCCTGTTCCGATAGGTCCCACCATGCCAAGACGGGACGAAACCGAACTCAAGCAAAAGCATGCTCGCTTAATGTTGATACTGTTCAAACCTTGGCAACACGCTCAAGATTTACAAAATGACAGAGAATCCTGGAGGATGCTTTTTTGAGATTCCAGTTTGAATGCTCTACTTCTGGGCTCGATGCTATTGACAATATTCAGATTCTGCATGAATGCAAAGTAAGTCGAGACACTCATTTTGCGAACCGGCAAAACCGAAAAGGGCTGGTCTTAACCGCGACATGGTACACAAGGCTGCTTTAAACGAGGATGCAATGTATGCTGAAGAAGACGAAGGTTTGGTCCTAGATCACTTGGAGCGGATTTCACAGTCACATTCGAATCACGTCGCCACTTCTGCCTCTCATACAGCCGACAGTATAAATGCAGCCGCTATGAGTGGTATGTTTGAGTACACTGATCATGAGCTCGACCAATCTTACATGCCAGAGACAATCGGTTCGCACACACTGGTGGAAGAAGCGCATCCAGTTGCAGAATTCAACTGGAGCAAAGCATATCAAACGCGCAAGGATCAGTGGAAAAAAACTGCATCTAGTTCGGCTCCCATGCAAACAGCGTCCGTACCTGGAGGTAATTCTGAATCTGCATCCTCTGTCTCTGATGGATCAGTATTTCGCATGCCGCCGGAATCCAGCCATGCACACCAAGAAGTGGTAGGTGTGCATAGTGCGGATGCTGTTACTGTAGTTCACAACAATGTTCTCCCCGCAACTGTTGATGAAGTAGTGGCCGAATATACTCTCAACAAGGAGCAGGAAAGGGCATTTAGATTGATTGCTGAACACAGTTTGGAAAAAAGGATGCTCCCCTGAGAATGTTCCTGGGTGGACCGGGCAGTACAGGAAAGTCAAGGGTGATACATGCCCTTACTGATTTTTTCACGAGGCGAAGTCAGAGCAGACGTTTCCGATTGGCTTCTTATACTGGTGAAGCGGCTCGAAACATCACAGGTATGACTTTGCATGCTGTGCCGAACCTGGGCAGAATTAGTAAGACAGGAATGAACAGCAAAGCTCGGAGGGACTTGATGGCCATGTGGGAAGGAGTCGATTATCTCTTCATCGATGAAGTCTCTATGATTGGATGCGAATTGTTGAGTGATATCAGCGAGGCTCTCAGTATTGCTAAAGGAAATACTGACTCGTTTGGAGGTATCAGCATAATTTTTGCAGGTGATTTTGCTAAGCTCCCTCCTGTACGTCAGACACGACTATACGCTAACCTAATGAAACCTGGAATGACTGCGAGCACCCGGCCTGATCAGAAGAAGGTGTTCGGTAAATTGCTGTGGCTGTCTATCAACACTGTCGTACTTTTGACGGAGATTAAAAGACAGAGCAGACCGCAGAATGCACGATTTTTGGCCTTGTTAGGAAGGCTTAGAGAAGGCAGATGCACGGAGGCCGATTACCAGCTCTTGAACACGAGGGTTTTATCCAATATTTCGATAGATTGGACAGCAGAACAATGGAGGAAGGCACCTGTAATTGTTTCGGATAACGCAACGAAGGACGCCTACAATATCAAGGCAGCCCATGCTTTCGCTAAACGTACGGGTAGGCCGCTTCACTGGTACCATGCATCTGACACTCTTGGTCGGAATAAGCCCGTGACAAATCCAGAACTGTCAAAATCTGTAAATGCGCAGAAGGCGCAGTACCTCAGTCTCCCGCTATGTGGGATGAAAGACTGTATATTAAATACCTGTAAATGCGCAGAAGGCGCAGTACTACAGGATAAGTAAGTAAGGATAAGACAAGTAAGTAAGTAAGGAACTCACCCTCAGTCTCCCGCTATGTGGGATGAAAGACTGAGGGCGAGAGGTTTATATACCTATCTACTGCTGTGTTCAATCTGTGCATATCTATCACGGGCCGGAGGCTGGGAATAATTCATTTCTTGACACCCCCACTCGACCCAGGCTGTAGTCCCATGGACAAACAAAACTTGAAATGCTTCTCGTGAGGAAGAGCCTTTGTGAAAATGTCTGCCACCATGGCTTCCGTTGGATACCAGATAACCACACATTCTCCATGTCGAACAAGATCATCTCGCATAAAATGGTATTTGCGCTGAATATGTTGAGTGCGTGCACGGAATTGTGGATCCTGAGAAAGGATTATTGCGGCTCTGTTGTCGCATCGCAACTCAGTAGGATTGTTCTGCGGCTGTCCAAGCTCCTCGAAAAAGGATCGCAGCCAGGCAAGGTGCTGTCCCGCATTTGCTAATCCAATGTACTCGCTCTCGGTTGATGATAAGGCAACCATGGACTGTCTGCGAGTTGACCAACCAATGGCTCCTCTGCTTGCGATAAAAACATAGCCTGAGGTTGAACGGGAAGTGTCTCGGTCCCCGTTCCAGTTGGCATCACTATATCCAAGGAAGTTCATGTCCATGCCAATGTCTGCTCCATCAAAGTGCAATGCCCAGTCTCGAGTGCCTTTCAGATAGCGTAGTAGGCGCTTCGCAGCAGCCCAGTGATGGCTTTTGGGATTTGCGCTGAAGTGTCCAAGAACTCCGACAGTGTGTGCAATATCCGGTCGGGTTCCCAGCATTGCATACATAGAAGATCCAACGATGCTCTGGTATGAGACAATAGGTCCCCCTTGAACTAAAGCCATCTGATGAATGGTCTCATCGTCGCCAGGGTTAGTAGCACTGAGATCAGTGCCTGTAACCATTGGAGTAAACACAGGTTTGCAATCGGTCATGCCGTAGCGAGCAAGAACCTTGTCAATATATTGACTCTGGTTGAGAGCAATTGTGCATTTTTTTAGTTACGAACGATCTCAATTCCAAGGAGGTATTTGGCAGGACCAAGATCTCGCATTTTGAAGCAGGATGCAAGTAACCCTTTGACTTTGTGGGAGAACTCTTTGGAGGTAGCTGCGATCAGTAGATCATCAACATAGACTACCACGAAGCATGTCTGTTTGCCTTCCTTGTAGACATAAAGACATGTTTCTGAGTTCAGATGGTGAAAACCAAGCTTCAAGAGTTTTGTATCTAGAGTCCGGTTCCAAGTTCTCCCTGCCTGTTTGAGTCCATATAAAGCCCGCTTCAAGCGCCAGCAATGCCCATCTGGAATATCAACACACTCTGGAGGCATCATGTAAATTTCCTCCTCGAGTTCACCATTGAGATAAGCTGTGGAGACATCCATCTGGTCAAGCTCCAGATTGTGTTTAGCTGCAAGTGCACAAATTATGCGAACAGACTCCAGATTGGCTGTGGGGGCAAAAACCTCCTTGTAGTCAATGCCTTCTTTCTGGGTATCGCCTCGAGCTACAATGCGAATTTTGTACTGTGCTGGAAGACCTTTTTCGTCTCGTTTGAGCTTGGGTACCACTTTTGACCGAATAGGTTTGGCATCCTTAGGAATGGGAACAACATCTTAGACATTGTTCTCCTGGAGGCTGGCAAGCTCTTCGTTAAGTCCTGCGGTCCATTGATCCGCATTTGGACTTTTCATGGCCTCTGCCCAGCTAGGCGAGTCAACAGGATCATGTGCGGCAAAGCTTCAGCTATGACATCATCAAGAGTTGCTAGAAGAAATGCCTCTTCAACATCTTCCTGGGGATCTGTATTTGGTGAAGGAGAAGCTGTCTCATAGGCATTCTTGCGAGCTTCAGTCTCTGCTGCATGCTGAGCTTTAGACTGCAATTGCTTTCCCTGTGCAATGTGCTCATAGACCGCATTAGGATGCTTCGCCGGTACTCACTTGCGAGTTGATCTTCAGGAGGGTTCAACTCTAACACCTGCAACTCTTGGTGGAGTGCCCCTCTCAGAAGGATGTCCAATGGGTGGATCATTATTGGGGGGTTCAGGTTGAGGCAAACCTTCCCCCGTTGTAGTCACGGAGATCTGAGGTTCCCCCACTGAACCTACGTTCCTTCCTTATCGTTACATAAAAGAGGAATATCCTCATTGTCATCGTCATAATATGGAGAATCCTGCTGTAGCAGACTTTGTGATACTTCCTCGAGCTGTTTTCTAGAGGTGATGACTGGTGCCAGTTGAGGCTGTATTCCAGTCAAGGGCTCATCCTCGTCGAACCTGACATGTCTCGAGGTTATAATTTCACCATAAGTTCCATCTTTGTTGATCACCAGCAGATCATATGCTTTGCTGTTTTCATGATAGCCAACAAATACACAGTGCTTTGCTTTGTCTCCAAACTTCCGTCTGTGACGCTTCTCCTTTGGAATGAGTGGGTATGCCCAACATCCAAAGCGATGCATGTGATGAATATTCACCGGCTGATCAAAGAGTTTCTCGTGGGGGATACGGAATTTCTGTGCAGAGGCAGGAGTACGATTAATGGTGTAGGCAGCGGCACATAAGGCAAAGGTCCAGAATTTACGAGGCAGCCGGGAATCAATCAACATAGTGGTTGCTCGTGTAACAAGGGTTTGTTGCATTCGTTCAGCAATTCCATCCTGCTCAGGTGTATATGGTGCAGTGACTTCATGGATGATTCCCAGTCTTTTGAATTCTGCCTCCATTTGCTTCGATGTGTATTCACCACCACCATCTGTGCGGAAAAAGCGAGTCCATCCTGCACCAAATTCCCAGTTTGCAATAGTGGCACGGAAGTGCTGCTCCACGTGGATGCACCATTCTTTTAGCCGGAGGTAGATCTTGGATTTCCTTTTGGCAAATAGAACCCACACATGTGAGCCCCAGTGATCGACCACTACAGCCCAATATTGTATGCCACCAGGGCCTGTAGGTGTCACTGGACCACCAACGTCAGAGGACACAATGTCCAGAGGTCCCCGAGCCTTAGTCTGGCTTTTGGAAAACAGTAATTTCTTCATTTTCCCCAGCACACAAGCTTCGCAGAATTTTGGCTGTCCCGTCAAGGAGGTGATACTTCCAAGTTGACCCTTGCTCACAGAGTTCTGGAGCAGCTGGTAATTTGTGTGCCCAGAGATTCTGTGCAGGTGGTTGATATCCATGGCAAATAAAGCATGTGGATCCTGGCTCAAGGGAGTGCAAGTCATGTGGTATAGTCCTTTGTATTGTGTTGCCTCAACAATGTGCTGTCCTTTAGAGCTTCTGACAATGCATTTTTCTCCTTCAAACGTGCACTTGTGGCCAGCTTTTGCTAATTGCTGCACAGATACCAGTGTGATTCCAAAGGAAGGGACATGTAAAGCACGTTTGAGCTCAAGCTTATTTGCTCCATGCTTTGTCTTACAGGAGAAACAGACAGTTCCGATTCCGATTGCATCGCAGCAAGTATTGTTTCCCAAGTGAACTTTTCTGGGAGGATTCAGAATCTGGTATGTACCAGTTTCAAACCAGTCAAGGTGTGGAGTCATAACCCTAGATGCTCCGGAATCAATTACTATCACCCATTTCAGTTTGCCAGAGTCACTCGACAAATAAGCAGAAAAAGCAGAGTAAGATTTGGCAGAGACAGAAGCTATAGCTAATTTGGCATCCGCCTCCAAGTCGTCAGAATCAGAGTCAGAAGCTGCAGAGGCATTTGCCTGTGAGCCACATTTCCTATCCTTCTTATCTGGTTTCTTCAACTTGGACTTGTTCTCTTTCTTAGAGTCCTGAGACAAGTTCTTCAAGTTGCGGCATTCATCGGATGAGTGTGTAGCATTCTGCCCATGATGAAGGCAGTACTTGGAAGCCGTTGATTTGGCTTTGCTAGAACTCTGTGCTGCCATAGCTGTATCGGTATCTGCAATGGGCTTTTTCCCTGCAGCAACTATCCGTCCACGAACTTTGTCTAGAGTGATGGTGGAACCAAGGGATGAAACAATGTTCCCATGGATTCCAGTCCAGTAGCTGTCCTGTGGAAGAGTGCTGAGGAGAATAAGGGGCTGTAGCTCTGGGGGGAAGGATATTTCAACTGTGTCAAGCGATCAGAGTAGCCTTTCACAAGAGCAACATGTGTTTCAAGTTGTTTCTTCTCAACAAGCTCAGGATCACCCTCAATCACCAATTTGGTGGCAAAGAAATCTGAGAGAATGCCCATTGCTGTATCAGCACAGTTCTCTTCCCCGAAGCGCACCCGAAGTTTAGCCCAGAGGACTCCAGCATTAGATTCGTCCAAGTATTCCAGCTTTAGTTCAGCAGAGAGATATTTCTGCAAAACTCCTAGAGCACGGCTGTTGCGCTCCGCTGGAGTGTCCTTGAAGGCCACACCAGCAGGAGCGGGAGAACCAGGAAAGGGGGTGTTGGCAGCAGCAATGTGCAGAGCATCTGCGGCAGTAAGAGCCTTGATGACATCCTCTAGTAGTGTGAACAAGCCTGCTTGGCGTAACTCCCCTTGAGTGGTGACACGAAACATAGGCCAGCCATCTGCACCTGAGAGTGCGGTAAAGTCCACAATATCTGTTGTTGACATAGTGTGAGACGTCCGAGGTGATATCGGATCGGGTGATGGAATGATGGAATGATGCGAGGCGATGCTCGGGATGCTTCTAGCTCCGAGGGAGCGAGCGATGAGTCTTGATTCTTTGAGGTCTGTCCTAGAGAAGCAATGCTCCGGGGCCCATAACCTGTCAAAATCTGTAAATGCGCAGAAGGCGCAGTACCTCAGCCTCCCGCTATGTGGGATGAAAGACTGAGGGCAAGGGATGAGTGCGAGAGGTTTATATACCTATCTACTGCTGTGTTCAATCTGTCCATCTCACATCTGTCGATATCTATCACGGGCCGGAGGCCGGGGTGCGCCGAATAATTCATTTCTTGACAAGAACTAATTGAGTGCTTACAAGGTATGGATTCAGGTGCTACCAACTCGCGTCTCGGCAAAATACCTCTTGTCATGGGCATGCCTGTAATGTTCTCGCAGAATTTCGATGTACCTGGGGCATGGTGAATGGTTGTGCTGGTTTCTTAAAGAGTGTTAGATATCGTCTCGATGATGCTGGGAACAGACATGCCATTTCTTGCATAGTTGAAGCTCCGGATACGTCTCCAGGAATTATTGACGGTCTTCTGGACCATCACGTTGTTGGCCTCGAGGACAGTACAAGCATCAGCATCAAAAATCACTATACGAAGGAATCTGTTACAGTAAATCGTACTCAATTACCGTTGCTTCCTGCCTTTGCAATGACAGCACACAAGTCTCAAGGGAAGACTCTGACACACACCATAATTAATTTGCAGGATTGTTCCGGAACCGAGTCGCCCTATGTTATGATATCTCGAGTTATGTCGCTAGATTGATTATTGATCTTGAAGGGTTTCTCTAAGGCCAAGATCTCGTGTCGCCAGTCAGAGGAATGCCGAGATGAAGCCAGATGGCATGAATATCTTGCGCTGCAGACCATAATCAGGACCGGCTCTGCGGCCGATGCAGCCGCTGCAGAAGCCGACTTGAGGCAACTGTTCGGTTCCAATAATAATAAGTCCGAGACATCTGCTGTTCAAGACGAGAATCAAAATAACGAGGATCCATATGTATGGCTTGTTCGAAAGGAGAAAGCCAATGCTGTAATAATACGAGCAAAAAATGCACCGGTAACGGTGCAGGTTGCGTCTGGAAACCTTCCCAGGCCAGTCAAATGGGTGGCTCGAAAAAGCACTCTACTTTCAGGTGTGCTGCCCTTTCGTGCTTTGCATTCTCACTAACCTTTATCTATTTCTGCTGCTACCTCATTGAGTTCAATGTCATCTGTACCATCCACATCCACACCACTCTTCCAGCCTACTACTCCCATGCTGATCAAGCTAAAGGCAGTTCTCCCTCCTCACTGCCCGACGAAACCTAAGCGCCATCGAGTCTCTGATGGCAAGTTCCCAGGAATCTTCCAAATTTTGATTCTGATGTTTTTTTAGTGTGATTACCTCCTTACGAATCTGGATCTGAAGACTCGTTCTCCCTTATCTACTATCGAGAATCTTGTTCCACATATATTTTGTCGTCCTCGGCAACCTAGCCTTCAACCGCGCCCATCAGCCCTCCCATCCATCTACATCCTTCCTAGTTCCACTGGTCATTTCAGGCTTCCTATATTTGGTCTGGGGCAGCTGAGGTGCATTGCATCCACTCTAACCTCCTTGGCCTGACATAAACACAGCTTCCTGCAGAAGTTACACACATCTACCTACTCTGCTACTATCAGCCTCAGTTGGGCATCCCATGTACTGGACTCTTTCTTCTGGAATCAGATTGCTGAGCTTGGTTGTCTCTTGCGTAGAGAATCTGCAGACAACGACTGCTTGAGTCATCACTTGCCATTAGGCCGTTATACTGTGAGCCGCCATTCCACTGCTAGCTCTGTCTAATGCCTGAAAAAATCACTTAGCCCATTAGACAACCGATTTCTTGGAGGGTTGATCCTCCTGGGCTGCTCTTCATATCGTTGCAATGGCACACAATGTCAAGTAAGTTCGTTATGTAGAGACTGTACCTTTAATGTAATGTGGTCAGTCGTGGCCCAGTGCAATAATGCAATGTGGTGGGACTCTGGCTGCCAGGCCAATTATACCTGCAATGCATTGTGGCTGCAGACACTTAGGCCTTTCCGAATCCGTCCACCAGCACGAAAATTTTCGTTTTTGGGGGCCAAAAATGTCCGGATTTGGCCCCTTTTGGGTCCTCACAATTTGGCTTATTAGGTTTTTCTGATGTGGTTGATCTTTCTTGATGGCACCCCAGAGGACTCCCTTTTTGGTTGATTTATTGATCACTTTGATATCTGTTTGATGTTTGATACCAGTTGCACTCCCTGCGCTCGCTTACTCTCACTTCCCATCACAGTCGCTTACCGCCGCTTGGACCACCTTAATTAAGAAACCCCGTTGATGGCTGTGCTGGTTGTGGATCTGTGGCCTCCCTTTGTTTGTCTCATCCTACCGGAACCCGCGGTTTTGGTCGCAGTGTCCTCAAGGATCAGAATCTGGGTGCGCTCACCTTCTTGCAAAATTCTTGCCCTTGGGACCCTTCCGTAAATGCCGGAAATGCCAATTACCTTATTCTCACCTCCTTTATTCTCACTAGGGAGAGGCTTTCTCTCTCCCTCTTCCTTTTGTCTTCTCGAATTATCCCTCTCGCGGGTCTTCCAATTGTCGTCTCATGTTCAGAAATCATGGTTTTTCGAGTGGAACGAGAACAACAGCGAACTCAAACCTGTCAAACCTGTCAAACTGTCAAATGTCATCGGATGCAGCTGTACCACGTGCTGAGGGACTCAGAGCGATTCACCAACATCTCTCTCATTTTCCCTTCTTCTCCTCCCCCCTTTCACTCTTTGCAACTTCGGGCACACACTTCATTCGTCAATATGGACCCTGCAGGTTGAACTCCAGGGCCGATGCCGCTTTACAAACATTGGGAAAACAATAAATATGTGCATACTCGCGTGCCCACCTACTTCATCCACCCTTGGACTATGCTGCGACTTTTTCGACAATTATGACCTTCTCTTGTACACGGGCCTTGGTTTCGGTCTTTTCCCCGTCTTTTGGGTCCTGGTATGTGCAAACATCAGTTTGTTGTCCGCTCGAGCTAAGGCAGCACTTACGCAGATCTTGTCTGACATGGGGCAGACGTCTCCTTGACACGACTCCTGGTCACACATCGTGGGCATGACGGTGCCTCCATCTCCTCGGGCCCCTCCTTGCGAGCCTTTTTCTTCCTGTGTACCCGGTCAGTCGCACGAGCCACTCCTCAGCCTAGAGCCTTACCTTTCACCAGCACCGACGGCGGCTCGTTTTCTTTTCTTCCCTGTCGCTTTCTCCCTGTGGTTTTTCGTGAGTATTTATGTGTGCGTGCTGAATCATGCTTACCCGATCTCCCTGGAATCTAGAATTTGCTCCAGCACCCACGTCACATCCTTCATGGCTGCTAACCAATCGATCCACTGCTGCGAGCCCAGCATCTTGTTCACCCTCTCCCCCCACCACACCAGCCCCACCATCACCTGCAAAAGCCCATTATTCCCGTACATCTCTGCCATGCCGCTCCAGTCTGCCATCTCTGGCTGAGACAACTCATCATCGATGAGCTCACGCTCCTCTGGCTGTAGGCTCCTCCACCACGTCCACCACAGTCCCGCCCACAACTCCGCATCCTTCTGCGTGCCGACATCCTCTCCCAGAGCCGGTGGAATCATCCATCTTCGCATCCGTGCCAGCCATCCTCCCACCTGCCTCGGCCGGTTTTTCCCCCCCATGCTGTATGTTCCCTCCACGAAACCCCATCCAGCCTCAAATTCGAAGAAATTCCCAACACATTTCACCCAATCTATGCCCCACCCTCTGCCACACTCGAATGCAGTGTGTGCTTGTTTCAGCTCCTCCGTCCACTCTCCGCGATCATCATGGCGCCAGTGCTCGTTGTACATGCCAGTGTCTTCACTCTCATCACTGTTCTCATGATCCCCTCCCCCTCCGCCATTGTCGGTGAGTTCGCAATCTGTCTCTATCCCCATTTGGTTGTTCGATGGCAGCTGTGGTGTGGGCATGGAGGAGACCGTGCCACTCTGGAGCACAACGGGCTGCACGGGTGCGGGCGCAGGTGTGGGTGCGAGTGTGGGCACGGGAGCGGGTGATGGACCAGGCCGTGTGCTTCCACCGTTGTCGGACGGGCTTGCGCTCCCCGAGCCCAAGACATCTGCCTGGTGTAGACTTCCCAGCACTGCTCGCACGCGGCACTCAGTGTCGGCTACCGTAGCCACAGTTAGCATCATTGTGATACATCAAATCAATAAACTTATATGCACAGAAGCACTCCTTGGCAAATACAAGCATGCATTTCTCGACCTCGCCAAACCCTTGCCAATCGAAATTGGGCCAATTCACCGGCCCCAAACCCTTCGTAACCCCCACGTGTACACTTTATCAAAGTCATGATCCCATACCGTAAGGTATAGGTCTTTTCCTCACCTTTGCATCCCTATGCAGCCGCCTTGTATGCCAATCGGCCCACACAACAAGACCGATGCGCACATGCCGAAGCGCTCTTGAATCGCATCCATGAACGGTTGCAAATAGAAGGCAGCGTTCTTGAGCGTCCTATACCCCGTGCTCAGCTTTCGATGACCTCTAATGTAGACCACTCATGCTGTGATCTCCTCAGGAGTGTGGGTAGGACTATCTGCCAGCAAGGCCTCCCAGGCCTTCATATTTTCCTGGTACTCACGCTCCATCGCCAACTCTGCCTCCTTCTTGAATGTGGGGGTCTCTTTCTCCCAGACCTCTGCCGTCACCTTCACCACGATTTCGATCGGCTCCGGCGCCGGCCTGCCTTCCCATACAGCGCGCTTCTTCAGCACCTCAAGTCGGGTGTCCACCTGCTCTTTCACCCATGTCTCATAGTAATTCCACGAATAAAAGTGGAGGAACCTTCCTCGCTGCGGCTTTGCCGGCGCACCGTCCAAGACGCCAGTGAACATCTCTTTGAACGCAGTCTTGTCACTCCTGAGCAGACTGATGTAGCTTGTCCGGTACCACTGGCCAATGCGCTAGCGAATTGAGCTCAGTTTTTTTTTCTTTTGTGGGGAGCGGGAAAATTTTGGTGCTTATGTTTCGTAGCGTCTTTTGGTATTCCACATGGAACTTTTGCTCGTCGTCGTCGACGACTTCGTGTACAACCTCGTCCGCAGCTGAATCAGGGGGATCTTTGATGTCATGCGCGAGGTCCTGATCGTCGGCAAGGCGCCAACCATATTTCTTGATATACAGCTTCACCATTTTTGTGTAGAAGGGGCCCAACTCGCCCTCCTCCGACACCCTCAACCATTCTTCCTTCCTGCATTCAAAAAAAACCTTCTTCGTCCCGTGAACCCACGACTTTTTGCTGGGTTTCGCCTTGGGCGTGTTCTTTTTGTGTTGTGGCCTTTTTTCCTTCACAAGCCTCACCACCTCGGGTGGTGGAGGAGGATCATCAGGTGGTGGTGTCGGCTCGTGCGGTGGCGAACCGGGAGGGGATGTCGCCGTGCCAGGGCACGAAGGAAGAGGCGGGAGGTCTAAGGTACCAGGTGGCATGGACAAGGGATCCAGGGGAGGCGGCACATGGGGGGCACAGGTGGTTGCAGAGTCGTTGCGTGCGATTCTGTCATGGCTGGCTTTTCGTCTGGGTCTGAGGTTTGTTGACGCCGTGCACAAATTTCCATGTGAGTCCTCGCTTTCTGCATCATCTCTTGATAGCGCTCTTGATGCCGCTATACTCAGATCTTTCGAGACAACAAAAATGTATTGCAACAGTGTACAACATATACTACTAATCCCACACCCAGTGAACCGACTCGGAAAATTACTGTGCCTGGTCGTAATGAGTGGTCGACAAAATCTAGTATTGCAACAGTGTACAATGTATACTACTAATCCCACACCCAGTGAACCGACTCGGAAAAGTACTGCGCCTGGTCGTAATTGGCGGTCAACAGAATCTGGGGCTTAACCCCCTCGGCCTCTGCGCAGAGGAACACAGCCTTTGTCTCGGCCCTGTGTTCTAATGCATTTGTTAAGAAATAGGCAAAATGAGAATGAGAATGTCAAGACCTACTGATCCGTGTAGACAATACCCCTGCCCCAAATTGCGTAATAGCGGCTGCTCTGGGGGACTTCTGCCCACGTTGTGACCGTTACACTCGAGCAGCTCGAGTCGGATGCAGTCAAGACGACTGTATCCTCCACCACCCAAGCCCCCAGTGACAAGGAATCCAGTTGGCTCTCGATCTCGTAGCACGTGTTCTTGAGGAGGTTGCTCCCACTGCAGATCTCGCAGCGGCGAGAGCAGGGTCAGCAGGATGTGGATGCACACCGAGAAGGCAGTGCTGCTGCCACTCTGCGATGCGGCTGTCCATTGTTTGGTGCCCGCGCTGGGCCCCCGACGAATATCCACTCACCATCGCTTTCACAGCGGTTCTGGAGCAATGTCAAGCAATGTCAAAAAAAAAGGTCACAAAGCGCGATGTCTCACCAGTGGTTCCAGACCCCCACCGACTTCCCCTGAGTCACCAAATACATCGGATAACCGCTCCCCTCTCCTTTGCTGCGAGCACTCGGCTTGTCTCGAACGGGTGGGAGACACCAGAACTGCGGATCGTGGGCCGCATTCAGATTGTCAGGGACCATCTCGTCTGCGCTCATGTTCGTTGGCATCAGCACTGAAGCCATGGGTGCTGAGATGGGCGATGTGCGATGGGTCGGATAGAGTTCTGTATCCTAAAAAGGTATGTGTCTCGCATCGTCACAGTCACAATGGAAACTTTTCCTGACCTTCGTCGACTCCAGCACGACTTCCCAGATGCTCAGGACTGGGGTGCAGACAACCCAATGCGTCACTCTCTCACTGTTCCGACCTGGGCGCCCTGGTGGACTGCCGCTGTCAAAGCCGACTGTGTGAAGAAACATGTGCTCATGACACTTGCGTGTGAGGGATGCCCGCTTCCAGCGCACGAGTACTCGGAATGGTCCTCGCCGACGTGGTCGCGCTGGTGGCCTCCTGCAATCTCCCACCTTTTTGACGAGGCCCGCAGGGAGGATCAGGCCATCAGAGAGGACTTTCGACATCGCTATCTGACCTACCCCCGCATACATCCCGACCACCTGGCCAAGAGCCCAGCCTTTGTCAGTGACAGCGAGATGTTGAATCGCCACCTCGGTATGTCCCTCGCTGTCTTCATCTGCCTCTGCCTTGTTTATGAATTATCTTTTTTTACATCAGCTTGCTCTCTGGCGATTTTTACCTTTGTACCTGCATCCAGGAAGGTGTCACCGCCACAGAAGCTGCTAGTGCGGCTACTCTCCTTGCAGATTGTGCTGCTGCTGCCACCACCGCAACTGTGGAGTATAGTCAGTCTCGTCTCTTTGCCTTCGCCCCTTGTCTCAACCCCTTACAGCCCAATCTCTGATGACTGATGGTTACTACCCCCGTAACCTGCTTCTGCCTCCACTGCCTGCAATCCTGCCCCTGAATCCTGTGTGGGCTGCTCCTGGGGCTGGATGGGGAAACATTGGTGGGGGCGGCAGATGGGCGAATGTGGGCACTACGTGGGGATGGGGAAACGGAGGCGGATGGGGCAACAGAGGTGGATGGGATGCAACCAGGCGGCATGGCCGCCGGATGCCCCGACCTCGCGGCTACCGCAGGATGGGGGTCATCTTCCTCCAGCCCAGATGAATATGGCATCCTAGGATACATTGGCACAAGTATTTGGAGCATATGTACCTGTCTTTGGCCATTTTGTAAAGTTGTTCCACCATGGAAATAATCAATACACGGGCATGCCTTCTTTTCCCCCCTATTGGCGCAGTTTATTTAGATGGGTTTGGGCACGGGGTGAGCGTGCCAGATAATCACACAGAAAGTTGTAGTGGTTCAAGATAAATGTATAAGTTAGTTCATATGTGCAGAATACAAGCTGCTTAAATACTACGAGGTGGACAGCCTTAGTGAGTCATGTCGGAGTCATAAGAATATCATACACTATTCTACAATGTCATAGATTGTTCCACTGACTTCTATATTACACAGGTTCATACTGTCGGATTGCCGAGATGCCCGAAGGCAGTTACTCCAATACCCCCTGACTTTGAAAGCGTTGAGCACACCTAAAGGCAACTTTCCGAGTACATTTAGCTTGTCATGGTCTCAATTAAAAATTCTGTGAGAGAGGATCATGGTGTGTGACCGCGTTACGTTTCGTGACACTTGCCTAATTGGGTCTAATCACTCTCTCATCGCGACTCCCATTGCCTCAGTCCACCCATTTCTGCATGCTCCCGGAACCTCTGGTAGTTGAATTTGTTATTTGAAAGACCTCAAATATGACTTCTGCATTCACAGCATCAATACTGAAGGATATTCTTCCCAAAACACATCCAGAGCAAGGGGTGGATGGAACGTGTGCTATGATGTCCGTAGATGTGTAGAAACGGCTCGGTATGCATTGTTTTTGGTAAGTTCTGTTTCTCCCCGCATCTGGGACCGCAAGTGGGGTCCGTTGTTCTTGAATAAAATCACCATTTATATTCTTTCACACCTCAGCGTCCATACCCCAGTCTACTGCCAGCAGATACATGTAAACACATGTGATCAAAAATTATTATCCCCCACTGGTTGAACATTTCAAGTTTTTTGGTGAAAAAACTAGTGAAAAATGTTTTGAGTTTTACAGCAATTTTTCAGTGAAAAACCAAGTGAAAAACTTGTAATTTTTTGAACTTTAAAACTTTTTCAGGACTTTTTCAGAAATTTTTCACAAGGTTCAACAAGGTCACCAAAATGTTTCAAGTTTTTCACCTACTTTTTTGGCAAAAAATTACTGTAAAATTCAAAACATTTTTCACCAAAATTTTCAGTGCAAAACCTGAAATCTTCAACCAGTGCCCTTGCCGATACTCCATGCTTCAAAATTGGAGGAATTGGAGGAACTTTGTTGGGATTCATGTTTTCATCTAATCCCAAACTTTTGTTGTATTGGACTCGACCTGTCTGCATGGTATTTCGGTGCTTCTCACTAATTTATTTTTTCAATGACAGTGATAGGCCCCAGTTACCTTTACACTTGTCTTTGGATCTCAG
Organism: Mycena sp. CBHHK59/15; assembly: GCA_029204085.1. NCBI lineage: Eukaryota > Fungi > Basidiomycota > Agaricomycetes > Agaricales > Mycenaceae > Mycena > Mycena sp. CBHHK59/15. The sequence continues at coordinate 117,199 of JARGXW010000277.1, read as the reverse complement.
AATATGTACCCTTCCGTCCTAATTCTCGTTCAAACCGTTGATTATACCCAGAGACGGGTCGTCCAGGAGTATTTTGGCTCCTTTCAGCATGATCGCAGTATGAAGAGCAACCCGGCTGCCAAGTATGTAAGACATGTCCTCCCACATCCCGGTGCTGATTTGGTCTCCCTAGCCACGCCACCCCTACCTTCCCCCTAGTGCGCATTGGCGATCGTCATGGGAGGGCCAAGGCTGAATAGTACCGTCTGGTCGAACGAATGTGACAGCTGAATCCTGGGGAACAGGAGTATTGGAATCGGTGAGTACTCAAAACTCCAGCCAAAGGCGGACAACTCAATGCAGAGTAATTTCCAGCCACTGTCGTTGGGCTTCCAAGTTAATCACACAATACTATTGAATATACTCGTTTTTCCGCACTCGTTTTTTGCCACAACTCGTCACTTTGACCTCCCGTACAAACACTCGACTTGTCCTCCCTTACACATTACCCCGCTTCTGCACAGTCAATCACAAGTACCCTTGTCCCTGCCGGATCTGTTCTTGATGGGCGAGCACATGCTTTCAATACTTTTTAACACTCTCGGCGAACCAAAATCATGCCACGCACATAGGGCTGCCCACCGTCACCGTCTTGACGGGTTAGACGGGTGCCGTCAACGGCAGGCCGTCCCGTCCCGTCGAGCCTGTTGGGTGTGGAAATAGACGGGACGGGTACGGGCGGCAAAATTGCCGTCCGTCCCGTCAAAGGGCGGCCGTTGACGGCCGTATACGGGCTTGGGGGGGATTTAGGTCTGGTTGTTCATTTGTGTGCCGGATTTATATTTTATTAATGTTCTCTATATTTCTTGGAAGGTGTTAATTGAGTATGTTGAGGTAGGGCTGTAAATTTGCCTCGATGGAGGCCTACATATTAGGGGAAGTCAGAGTTGTCGATTCTGGCTCGATTCATGGTCGATTCAGGCTTCGATTCTGACCCGATTCTGGGACCAGAATCGACCGAGAATCGAGACATCACTCTGACCGACCCGATTCTGGGTTCGATTCTACGCCGATTCTGCACCATCAGAATCGACGTGTCACGAGAATCGCCGCGAGAATCGACGATTCTTGATGCAGTTCCTCCTCTGGAGGAGGAACTGCATCGATTCTTGAACGATTCTCAATTCCATTTCGATTCTTGGATAACCGATTCTCGGTCGATTCTATTTCCAGAATCGATGCAGAATCGAAAGTCGAATCGACCGCGAATCGACCAACTCTGACTTCCCCTATTTAATATTTGATGTGACAACCACTGTGACAGAATATGCGCCAAGTCCGAAATCATGTTCATTTCGTTAATCGGCCAATGCAGTTTCGTTCGGTATATCTGAGAGAATACCTGGTGAGATTTGGGTCATGTAAGAACTGAAATTTAAACTCTGAAAGCAATTTTTGTGCACCTGGAAGCCGTCCCCGCCATTTGGCGGGTTACGGCCGTCTTTTTGCCGTCCCGTCCCGTCTCAAGGTCCCTCGGCGGCCAAAGACGGCTGAGACGGCAGCGGGCCGTCCCCGTCTCGGCCTAGAAATTTGACGGCCGTCCCCGTTGACGGGACGGTGGGCAGCCCTACACGCACAGGTATCACCGTCGATGGTCGTGTAATCCCGACAGCCCACATCCCAACTTGGCCCAATACCTTTCAGCTTCGATTCTTGCGTTCCAATTTCGATGAATACCTAGTCGCACTGCACATAGCTCGCGCTGTCGAGTTTTTCCACGACATCACGTGCCGTTTCATCGAGGCATTCGGGGATAGAGGTAACACTCGTCATGTCCTCCGACGGGTGAGTTATTTTACATTGACACTTGTCCCCGTCTTATTTTTTCCACAGAGGATAGCGGGCTGGTACCACTTCACGTGGAGGCACAATGGAGGTATGAGGGAATTTAATTGGCAGATGCTCGTATCATCCTATTCATCAATCCTAATACATGCTCAATTCCACACACAACCCCTTCGAAAACCTCCGACTTCCCCCAAACTTCCCCCATGGACCAGGTACACGATAGAATATACCCACCTACTTAACTCCTCAGCGGAGGAACTGGTGAAATATTGCTTGAGCGCGGTGCCGGGGCAGTTCCGCTTTAGCAAGTGCGGGAGCTCGGATCTCCTGTGCCTGGGCTGCAGATGCGTGCACACGTGAGATCTCCATGCCTTCGCGTCGAGGTGAGTCACCAAGCATTTTGGATTCGGCATGAATAACGAGCATGGATGACTTAGGAGTGGATGAGCACCGATTTTTGCGAGCGCACCCCAAGTAGGTCGGTGGGCTAATTTCGGACACACGGGCTCGCCCTACCCTGACACCCTGATGGATAATCACAATACCCGGTTAATGCCAACATGTGCCTATGTGGGGCCGCGATGGGATGGTCGCGAATCACCGTTACTCGGCTGGCTTCGATGTATGTGCGAATCCATTCTGTCTTCCACCCCCAACATGAATGGGCTCAAGGGTTCTTCGGGTGACAATCCTTGGTGCATGGACACCCGAGGACACCTGTTTTTGGCTAGTGAGTCGTTGGCATTATTTCAACGGATCATGAATACTAATTGTTTTATTTTAGAAAGCAAAAAACACGAGGGCTCGGCTGGCACGATGGTATGCCGACAGAACATCTATGGTGGCCCCCGATCCACGATCCGCCAAGCTTCGAAGCCCCCCAAGCTGGAACCACCTTCACGAGTGCTGACCCGCATTCGCTATCGTACGGGCAAGCGCGACAAACGAGATGCACCACTAACAGAGGGTGAGCTGTACATCGGTGAGCTTCGTCCTCTGGTGTGTGTGCCCTCGGCTGGGCATAAGTGTCGTATTTGTGGGGGTATCAAGTCACATCCAGTCACGTACGTCGTTGGGTTTTCTATCAAAAAAAAATCAGGCTGACAACTACATACGGGTTAGGTATAAGTGTGGCCATAGCTACTGCTATGTACACCTCCGTCTCGAAACACATTGGACCTGCCCCTATGACGACTGCAATCACATCATGCATCGCGCTCTGCATCCCGACATCGGCGAAGGGGAGAGCATCAAGACCGATTATCCAGATCGCTTTGACCAGAGTGCCGTGTCTTTCAGCTGGGAGGGGCTTTGTTTCCCTCGCGCGCCGAAGCCGATCGAGGTGTCTCCGCCGCCGTCACCATATTAGTCGTCTTATTTTGTCTTACAATCAATATTTGTTGTGTGCACAATTTTTAAGTCTTTTTATCATCGAAGTTGCCTCTTGGCTGAAGTTGTGTCTCAACCGAGTCGGAGTGAATTGACGTGGGATTAGAAGACTGTGGCTGTGCGGTCCGTGATGCAATGCGGCTTCATATTCCAATTTATTCTTCTTTACTTGTGCGCCATGAACAAGACCAAGGGCCGCAAGGGGGGCAAGTCTGGCCCAGCGCCTACAATGCATACACACCAGCCTCACGTCGCTGAGGTGGTTTCCATATCTGCCAATGGCGCATGGCGACAATGAGTGCCCACCCCGTCACGACTGAGCCCAGCCTTCCAGCTTATGCACAAGAGGATATCATGACCAACACGGCCGTTGAAAGCTGGGAGTTTGGATATGATCTAGTGCCACCGACGGAATTCAGTTCCTGTCTTCGAAAAAGAAAGTCTACGAGAACTCGGTGCGCTCGAGCCCGTCATCATGGCTCTAATCTTTCACTGACTATTTTATTGGGTAGAACTTTCGGATGTTGACTTGGGCCGAACATTAAGATGAATATCTTGGTGAGATGCTTCGACTCGAGGGTCGAGGGTATCATGCTATCTATTCCAAGTGCGGCGGGTGCAGGAAGGCCGATCCGAATTACAGATGTGCTCAGCAGGTGTGCTACGGGCCTTCGCTGTTTTGCAAGCAGCGTATTGTCAAGAAGCATGCTGCTCTCCCCACACATTGGATACAGGTGAGTACACAGTCAATGATGATCGCGTGGCAACTAAGCCATGACCAGGAATGGAACAGCGTGTTCTTCAAAAGGCGGTCCCTCAAGGAGCTCGGGCTTGTCGTGCAGCTGGGGCACCCGGTCGGGACAGCCTGCAGTACACCTGTCAAAGCCAACAAAGACTTCGTGGTCATCGACCTGACCGGCATACACGAAGTCGCAGTGGACCTTTGCCTGTGTGACTCGAGAATTGAGAGGTGGCAACAGCTAATGAGGGTGTGCTGGTGGCCAGCGACCGCACGAGAGCCAAACACTTGTGCGACGTTCGCTGTGGTGCGACTTTTCCAAATCATGAACTGCTTGGGCAAGGTCTCGGCCCACGACTTCTTGCGGTCCCTCGAACTGCTGACCAACAATGATGGGCTGGATCCACCTGAGGTATTTCACGTGCGCTTTTGTGTCCTCAAGATATTAACTTGATTTTAGGATCGTCAGCACGCTTTCCGTCACATCATCCGCCAACACTGCACGACACTGATGATGAAGCGTGTGGGGCGAGGGCATGATCCCTCTGGCGTCAAAGGCACGGAGCAGGGAAAGCTCGGGACGGACTGCTGGGCCTGTCCCCAGCCCCGGAAGAATCTGCCAGAGGGATGGGACAGAATTGACTGGACTACGATTCCGGAGGGCTTGAGGTATGTTTTTTTTTATTTTAAAAAGTCGAATAGCGCAGTGACTGAAAGTGCTACAGATACAAGTACTTCTTGTTCCTAGCTACGGACTGCAACTTTCGTCTAATTACAGCCATTTGCAGAACTTAGGGCGCGGACGGGGGGGTTTTTTTTTCCATTTTGGGTCATTTTTGATCGTTTTGCATATATCGCCTGTTCCGGCTTCAATTCGCGTCCGTTTGCCTCGCGACATAGCGCGTCCGATTTGCCTTGAAATTACGCAGCGGATGGCCTCCTCATATTTTTTTCAAGGTCCTTCAGGCGATTTCTTAGCACAAACATGTAGTTTTCACATATATCACCTCTAACAATGGTTCTGGTGCCGCTAGACGCGCAGTCTTTTGATATAATAGACTTTTGTACATTATCTAGCGGATGGTGTCCTTGGATAGTCCAAATCTTTGCTATTGCCAATGCAATGCAGATTATGGCCCGCCGAATTTGAGTCAAATCTAGTCTACCAATAAGCAGCTGTTGCAAGTAAATCTGGACATCTGGGCCTCTATCCTGTAACTAAAGCACACCCTAGGATCCTACCCCAAGGTTTACACCTCCCAGTTGACGAGGAACGACAAGAATCGCGCGACGCGACGTGTCTTGGAGACATCAGTCACACTCACGTGTTGTCACCAACTAACTCTTGCGCTTTATCCTGACGACCATGCCTCGAAAGCCACCTGCTACGGCAGCTCGTAATCACTATTCAAAGGACCTGAAGCAGCGGGTGATCTATCAAGCATTCACTTTGAACAAGAAGACCACAGAGATTGCCATAGATCTGAATATGCCGGTGCGAGTCGTGCAACATATCAAACAGACATGGAGGGAAATTGGAGAGGTTTGTCGGGACCGTAGGCACATTGGGCGTGCCCCTCTGATGTCGCCAGGCAACTCGAAGGTCTGAAAGCCTTACGTGCTCTCCACCGACCCCCTAACAATACCGCTCTGCCCAGTTTATGCTTGCCCTGCTTGAGCACACTCCAGACATCTACCTTGACGAAATCCAAGAACAACTATTCACTCAGCATGACATTGATGTGTCTATGGCTACCATTTCTCGTACACTTCACCGCCTTGGCATTTCCTCAAAGACGGTAAGCCCTTGTGATGTTTTGCATGAAATGATAATGATCTACTTGTTATAGCTGTCTCGACAAGCAGCAGAACGCTGTGAACATGCATGTCATGAATTTCTAATGGGAATAGGTGATGAACCCGTGGGCCGTATCGTTTGCGCAGATGAATCGGCCGTCAATGTCCTGACCTCATATCGCCGTAATGGCTGGTCAACAAAAGGTTTACGGGCACGCAAACACTGCTGCTTTGTGCGCGGGACACAGTCAGCACTAAATCCTAATTCAAGCATTTTTCTAACCATATTCCCAGTTATTCTCTCCTCCCCGCTATCACAACTGATGGCATCATCTTCAGCCACGTCAAAGCCGGTGGTTACAATGGCGACCAATTCCTGCTGTGGCTCGAAGGTCTTTTACAAGTAATGAATCCATATCCTGCTAAACACAGCATACTTGTCCTCGATAATTTGCCGCATTCACCATGTTGAGGGTGTAGAGGAGATGTGCACTGAGGCGTATGTGATTCTATCGGGATTTCTCAACCATTTTTGACTGTCTTCAAAGTGGTGTCAAGCTTGTGTTTCTTCCACCATATTCCCCCGACCTCAACCCAATTGACGAGTGTTTTTCATACATCAAAGCATATATTTCTCGTCACAGCGAAACATTTAGAAACATTGTTGAGGTGGGAGATGAGGCTGATTCGTTCTTATTTCTGTATAGTGCTTTAGAGACAGTGACAGCAGAGGCATTGAAAGGGTGGTTCCGTCACTCTGGGTACTAGATCTGCATGTATATGAATCGTGAACAGGGTATTTTGATTCGGAATAAGTGAAGTAAGGATTGTATGAAGCACTGAAGTACGAGTAAGGACCGTGGAGCATCAAATGAAAACTGATGCACAAGAGGGATTATAGAAAATGTAACGACAGGACAGCTGAAAATAAAATTGTAGCCAGTGAAGCTCACGCGAAGGATCTCCTCTCTCGATCAATACACTTCATCTCACCCTTCACCTGTGTCAAGATGTAGCTGGCATTTCCCAGGGTAACATTAGCCACTCGCACGAGTTCTTCCGCTGTTCCAAGATTCATGATCTCATTGATGTTGTAAAAATCAAGATCATCGAATTTCAAGATGTGGCCGAGGAGGTTCCGCTGTGGCTGGTACCCATCGAGCTCATGCAGGAAGTCGCGAATCTCCGGATACAGATTGAGCGCACCCATGTCCAGAGGATCACTGGATGGAAAAGCGGCCGCAAGGGTCGAGGTAGATGCACATGAAGCCTGTGCAGCATGCGGAAGGGGGATCGGGGTGATCGGTGGGGTCGGCGTGGTCAGATGAGGGATCGTAGACATATTGGGATGTCCATTTACACTGGGCATCACCCATGGCATGAAGCCATATCGATTCATACCCATATACGGGGGCATGGCACCAAATGGGGACTGGATCGGAGGAACGGGAGGTACAAAAGGTGTCACAACCTCCGAAATCTTGAAGAACATGCTGAATAGGGCCTGGCCCTTGACATCGCGAGGAGGAGTCTTGAGTGTGACACCATGCATTCCCAGGGACTGTGAAATTCATGAGCCCCATACTCATGACAGTGCAAAAGAGATTTCAAACCAGAGCTTGTGCCCAAGCACACAGCTGATTGTTTGACAGCGGATGATGCGCACCCGAAACAGCTATCTTGCATGCCTTTGATGTTCCACAGAGCTGGCAGTGGCCATATCGATTTTGCAGCTGTTCCAGAAACTTGCTCTCCTTCTCCATACCTCTTAGTCGAAGTCATCGTCACCCGACTCGACATGGTCCAAGTCCAAGATCTGAACCTTACCCTTGCTGCGGCCCTTTGTAGGCGCTCCCTTACCTTTGCCGAGCTTGGAGGCCAACGAAGCCAAATACTGGGCCAATCAGATGCGTGGAAATACCATCCATTTGACGACGTACTTGATCAGTGACTAAGATGTGAACGGGGACCACCGTACCGGCCTTCTTAGTATTCTCGACCTGCCGCACATCCTCTAGGCAGCCATTCCAGTCTGCCTCTGAGTTGAGACTCATAGCGGAGGATTTCGCCGTAGCACTGGCCAGTTTGTACGCAAGTACAGGCTTTGGTGTGATGTCCGTGCAGCCGACAATGTCGTGAATAACCACCAGGGCCTCCGCAAATGTGGTAGCATGCGTCAAGTTTTCACGTTGGTTCCCGACATTTGAAACCCATGGAATGTGAAGCACCAGTTCTCACGGAAACGTGAAGAATGAGCTGAAAGGAGAGCCGAATGAATATATTACGCACTTCGCATGCCCAGATCCTCAGGCACCGCGACATCTTTCGCCATCTTCGTACGCGACTTCTTAGGCTCTCGGACATCAGCATCCGAATCACTCAAAGTGATGGTTTCTGACACAGCACGCTTCTTGGATGGCATCATGGGCTGCTTTTTCGGCTTGGTCTTCACAAACTTTGGGGTGGGTGTGAGGATGGTACTGTCCGAGTCACTGCCGTCATTTTGATCAGGCCACATCGGCAGCAGAGAAGTCGACACTGGCAGACAGAAGATCATGGTCACCGGACACAGCATGCTGAGTCCCAGGGCTCGAGGGCTGTGGTGCACAGTCGGAGTCCTGCTCCGCCAGTCATTTGGATATTCTACAGGCTGATACGGATTTCTTGTCGCCCATATGATGTGGAAATAGAATTTGAAGGAGTTAGTTGGTGACAACACGTGAGTGTGACTGATGTCTCCAAGACACGTCGCGTCGCGCGATTCTTGTCGTTCCTCGTCAACTGGGAGGTGTAAACCTTGGGGTAGGATCCTAGGGTGTGCTTTAGTTACAGGATAGAGGCCCAGATGTCCAGATTTACTTGCAACAGCTGCTTATTGGTAGACTAGATTTGACTCAAATTCGGCCGGCCACAATCTGCATTGCATTGGCAATAGCAAAGATTTGGACTATCCAAGGATACCAACCGCTAGATAATGTACAAAAGTCTATTATATCAAAAGACTGCGCGTCTAGCGGCACCAGAACCATTGTTAGAGGTGATATATGTGAAAACTACATGTTTGTGCTAAGAAATCGCCTGAAGGACCTTGAAAAAAATATGAGGAGGCCATCCGCTGCGTAATTTCAAGGCAAATCGGACGCGCTATGTCGCGAGGCAAACGGACGCGAATTGAAGCCGGAACAGGCGATATATGCAAAACGATCAAAAATGACCCAAAATGGAAAAAAAAACCCGTCCGCGCCCTAAGTTCTGCAAATGGCTGTAACCGGAACATCTCGTCGGCGGCCAAGGATCCCATTTTGGGCGATGGCTTCGGCTACTTCGTGAACCAGGAGAAATATACTGAATACCTTCGCAACCACATCTCCGAGGAGGAGATCTCAAATTGTTCCGGGTTTCAAGCTATGTTTCTCACGAACGAGAAACATGTCAAGGGCTTGCGTACAATGGGGGTCGGGGGAGTCACATGTGGAGACCAAATGGGATCGGTCCTTTGCAGCTCGGGGAACGGTGCGCAGCGAATCTCATTATTTGCGAGTTAATTCTGATAAGCCAGCAGGTATTGCAACATGCATTTCATATTATTTTCCTCAGTTGTGAACACCATTATATTCTATCTGATCCTCTCGTACGACATTGCCTGCCAATATGGCAAGAACTTTTGGACGCGAATGCAGAGCCTACCGGCAGCGATGCATCTTCTGATCGACCACGCACGGGTCTGGTTTAAAGTCCCAAATTTCCATCTTCCCCTGCACAAACCGCCTTGCCATTCGCCTTATTCGTTTCATTACATGTGGGGCATGGGCCAGACGCACAGGGAAACAGTGGAGCAGAATTGGGAATTCACCAACAGAACTGCATCATCAACAAAGATGATGGGACTGGGGAGTTGGTTCGTGACACTCGAGGACTTATTTGGCTTCCACAACTGGCGGCAGCTGGTGGCTTGGCGCCGGATCTTTGCCAAGCAGATGGCCGAGAATGTCAAAGAGGGCCAAGCACATCAAGACATGTTTGAGGCATTCAATGCGGCCCTGCAGCAAGCAGTGCCAGAGATGGTGGCGGGGTGGAAAGAATGGGTCTATGAGTGGGAGTCGAAGCAGCACACCGACGGAGCAGACTCGCTGTTTGAGCTGGCGGAGAAGAAAGGTGCGTGGCTGGCGCATCAGAACGTGTCAATACTGAAGCACTGTCTGATGGGGGTGGTAATGACTATGCGTGAGATCCGCACCAAGTTAGCGCAAGAGGAAGTATTGCGGAGTGGGGAGGGGGAAGAGGTCGAGCGTGAGGGCACACCCAGCACTTTCATCACCATGGGTCTGGAGATTGAGGAGTCTCAGTGAGTGCCATTCAATAATTGAAGAAAGTGTGGTATTCATGTTGACGTCGCGTAGGAGATACCTCATGATAGACATCAAGGCCATCGCCAATCCAACTGAGGTCCAGACTCTTGACTTCATGAAACAGCGGGTGGCGCTGGTGAAGCGCTGGCGTGCTTTTCGCAAGCTCCAACGTGCATACATGCCAAATCTGCGACAGTTTCTGACGCTGTCGCAGCGTGCTCTGTGGGATTCGGAAACGGATTGCGATGCCGAATTGGTCCGGCTCTTTTTGCCGTCGGATATATTGGACTGGGAAAAGTGTGTGCGTGCATGCACAGTGGGTTTGCCAGATGTGGAAGTGGATCTGCGGGTTGGTGAGGCACACGAAGCACTGGAGGTCCTGTGTCTGGGGTTGCGCGCCTGCACTATGACGAACCGGTTTCGACTTCGCCACTGGTCCAGCCAGCGAATGCTGACAAGGGGCCAAGGGATCCTGTGGCAAATTAATATGAAGATCCACAAAGCGAAATTACGGTACCGGTATGCGCGCTGATGCGCTTGAAGGATCACGGCCCGTGGGAGCGAGACCTGCAGGTGCTGGAGGACAGTGATGTGCGGGCACTCAATGAACGCGCCTTAACGGCCGAGGAGGCGGTGCAACGGGAGGCAATCCACGACTACGAGGGTGTGCCAGAAGAGGGGGGTATCGCAGCATTGGGTGCTGTAGCGGCAGGTGAAAGCTGGCAGACACTTTCATGGATCTGGTACTCGGCAAAAACCGACGGCGCAACAGAAGCAGAGCTGGTTGAAGGTACGCCAAGGCCAACACACTATAATTGCTACTGATGCAGCGTAGCATTGCGAGTAGAATGGTGTAAAGCCTACACACAGATGCGGCGCTGGCACGAAGACATTGTACTGGTTGAAGAAGAAATGCACCACACGATTGCTTATGGATATTGGTCAGCGGCTGAGTGGGCAAGGCGGGGAGCGGCACATGAAGAAGTGAGTGAGGCACTTGCGGAGGGCCTGATGTCATACACGCGAGAGCAGCAGGACAGGGAGGTAAGCACATGCATGTTGCTGACCGAGAAATGGGCCCCCATTCGCAAGCGTGGCCGTATCTATCTGGCGGGGGAGGCGGTATCGGGCACAGATGTGGTGGTACTGCTGGATGACGGTGACGGGGATGCGGGGGAGGAAGATGACGATGGACCACCAGACTACGAGGATGAAGGGGATGACGAAGTTTTAGAATGATTTTTATTACATCCTGTAATGCATTCCCTTTTTTGGGTTCCACACCGAGAACGGCACGGAACAGCAACAAGGGGAAAGTTGAGAACTGGAGGAATGCGTACATAGGAATTAAGGTCGCATAAGCGAAAGCACGACACGTCCAGGGGCAGCCAGGGGCACGATGGTGGGAGGGCGGTTTATCAGACGGCAATCAGTGCAATGTCAAGATGGCGGGATGCTCAGTTGGGGCAGTGGCTCAGTTGTCGTGATTCACTGCCAGTATTCGCCCTTAAGGCCTTTAAGGACCTTTTCAAAATGGGTAAGGCTTACTAAGGGCTAAGGCTCAGGGGCTAAGCCCTCGGTAAGGCCTTAAGCTCGATTTTCCCACGCCTCCCCGGCTATTTCCGCCGTCCTGCCGGCTACTGTGTTGCGGCCCATTTAAAGTCATTACAAGGTACTACCCAAGATACTCATCCTCAGAATGAATCTCCACAGCTCCATCATCCAATCTTGCATCCTCCTCTGCGTCCGTGTCCGCCTCAGCATGTCTCAGAGCTTCCATCAGAGTGCCCTCCACCTCAATTTCCTCCTGTGACAATCGTAAGTGTGTTTGTCGTCCACTGCGACATCGTTGGTGGTTAAGGTGGAGTCGTTGTGGAGCAACAAGTTTTTGTGATGGCATCAAGATGGCATTGGTGGGGCGCTGCCGAAAATTTCGGCACGAAGCCCTAAGGCAGGTCGAAAAAAATCGGCCCGGCGCTAAGGCTTAGCCTAAGGCCTTACTAAGCCTTAGCCGAGTTAAGGCCTTAGGCCTTAGGGCGAACACTGGACCATCCGACTCGTGAAGGCGCTTGCGGCTCAGATGATGCAGCCGAGGCATCAACGGGGTTCACCAAGTAATTGATGCGAGAATGACAGGGGACCGAAAAGAGAAGGTTTTGATGAGATGCTATTTTTTATTCCATAGATGACATCAAATGAGGGCCTGCCGTGCAAGCCGAAAGGAATTTGGCACAATCAACCCTGTAGTAATGAAAGGGGCTTTGACTATGGCGGCAATGCATTGCGGGTATATTTGGCTGGACGGCCAGACATCGCCCACGTTGCATTGCGGTTGTTGATAGCGAGCGCCCGTAATGCATTACTGCTACTTTCCTTAGTGGTTCGTTGGGATGTTTATTGTGGCTCACATTTGTCTTATTTTTAATCTGGAAGGTCTGACAATGCCTTCCATCCGGCAGAAGATATTCCTGCTTCTCTGCATCCGAGACAGCCTGGATAATTTCACGTTTTGACAACGTGCATAGCAAATCCTCCTCCATTTTCCTTCCCCCTTTATTCTGAGTTTGAAAAACACCACCGATATCGTTGTGTTCGGTGCGGCAGCACCAGCTAGATTCCTAGAATAGGTTGTTTGTACACATTAGGCTGGATCATCACCCCTTTTCTCTGCACTTCGTCGTGTGTTTGCTCTCAGTTCCTCCCTCTGGAGTTCTTGGCTGGCAAGAGTCCTGAGCAGTCTCCATCTGGTGACAAGAGCACGACCCAGCAACCCCACATCCTTTCCACGGCGAAAATCGGCACTGGCGAATGACCTCCATCTCATGGCACAAGAACAAACAGTGCGGCGACAGCGCGAAGAACAACTAGCAGCACAAATCCAGCGTGAACTCCTACAGACTCTAGCCCGCGACCTCCGCGCCAGCAGGCAAACAGGGTCACCTACACTCCCAGAACTCTCTGTTGATCCACACCGGCGATCTCAACACCATCCTCCCTCACGCAATCCCCTGTTACTCCAACACAGGTGAATCCCACAACGTCCCTCAATGACGACGACATGGCACCAATTCAGGAATTATTCTGCAGCGACGGACGGGTGAGAAGCCCCATTATTGGCTCAAAAGACTGCAGGGTGCGATGGCCTACGACGCAGCGAAACTCTGGCGCTTCGAGATGGGTTTGGCACCCGGCGCAGCGGCGGAGAAGTGGTGGGAGTGCTGGATGCGAAGGAGAAGGCGATGTGGAAGGACCTGCTGATAGCCTTCAAGAAAAAATGGCCAGTACCGGTGGAGACAGCGGAGACGATGGAGGAGCTGAAGGCTCGGATCAAGGACACGGTCCTGAGGAGGGAGGACCTGGGGAAGACGGTGGGGCCCCCTGGAGACGAGATGCCCACGCACCTGAGGTGGGTGGTGGACATGAAGCCACTCATCGAGAGCATAAAAGATCCAACGATGTTACTCAAGGGGGATGTGCGCGGAATGCTCCCCCTCGAGGTACGTGTCATACTACCGAGCATAGGATTAATTAGCTGGGACAAGTTTTTCACAGCCGTGGAATCCCTCGACAGCGAGTCCATCTGGGACGAACTGGAGCGCAGCGTGAGGAACGACGGGGGTGGAGGACTGGATAGTGTCGACAGGGACGCCGCCCTCTGGTGCTGGTCCCTGGACTCGAGGCCTACATGTCGTCGCCGCACGCCCCGCTTCAAAGCAGCTGCGCCGCCCCAGCTCCCCACGTCATGTACCCGACTGTGTTTACGCTGCAATGCACCCCAGCCGCACAGCAGCAACAGACCACCGCGCAGCCCAGCGCCTACTGCCAGCCCCAGAACCAAGCGCAGCCAGTCACGCCTCAGTGGGGCCCGCCTCCGCACATGTCGCCGGTGCAGGTGCAATCCTCCGTAGGGAACCTGTTCGCACCCTCACCATACCAGCAGCAGCTTCCCACCCGCTTTATGCAGTCACTGCTGCTGGGCTCTCCCGGAAGTCCATTGACAGGATGCGGCACACGCAACTCACTAGGAGGTGACCCCGTGAAGGACCTCACAATAGCGAAATGCACAGCAGCTGCTCCACGGACCTATGAGCAGACAGCGGCGGGAGTACAGCAGTACCAGGCCGACCTCGCGGCCTGGGACGCAACGTACAGTCCGATGACTGGGGTCTCCCCTGACTGCACCACATTCCCGCTCACCCCAGGCATGCTGCCTGCGGGGTCAAAGGAATGCTGGACATGTGGGCTGATCGCGAACCCGCCACACTTCGGAGCCACCAGGTGCCGCCAGAGTGGCAGCACCCTAGTGTTGCAGTGCGAGTCCAATGTGCACACCCTGGTCAGCAACACACTCTTCCTGCCAGGCGAACACACACCATGCTTCTTGTCGGTGTCCCAAATCATGGAGGACACCTACAACCCGATAGGTGTCTTCAACATGAATCAAATCCTCTTCGACGAGCAGGAGGACCCGGAGCAGGGAAATGGAGAGGGACTCGCCTAACTTTGGGTGGCGAAGTCCCTAGTCTGAAAACCCCAGATATTGGCAGGAAGTGCAGCGCCGCCTGGGACGTTACTAGAGTACAGACAAATGTATTATCGTCACCAAATACACAAGTTATCCTCCAGTATAAAATGTCCCTTCCCCCCTCCATCCTCTCAATCCAGAACAACAACGACCTTCACACGGTGCCGTTCCTCCAACGTATACAACTCCTCAGACCGAACAGCGAGATAGTGCGCACAACAGCACAGATCGACGACAGGTTGTCGAAGAATTGCATCTCGAAGAAGCGGTGGGACGTGTACGGACACTGCTTGTCACAGCTGGTCCCGACAACGATGCAGATCTGCGTGGCGAATGGCGGACGGGTGATACCAATCGGTAAGTGGTGGGGTGAAGCGCAGGTTGGCGGCGTGCAGGCATGGGCGTGGTACGTGGTATTTGAATGCAGCGGCGCGTTCGATGTGATCCTCGGAAAGCCGTGGCTGCATGCAGTACGTGCGATCCACGATTACGCCGCGGACCGCATCCACATCCAGGCAGAGGAAACAGAGGCCATGATAGAAAATGAGATGGTGGAGGAAGCAGCGGCAGAGGGAGCAGAGGAAGGACCGCTAAGGGAGAGGGCCATGCAGGAACATGTGTGGCGGGAGAACAAGCAGGCGAGGATGACGAAGAAAATGGCAAAAGAGCGCCAGCGAAAGGAGGTGCAGCTGGGGCGACAAGCTGAGCAGCCTCTACCTTTCCCAGGGATTGGATACCACCCCCTGAATGGATAGCACCGATGCCCAAGGCACCGAGGAACCTGCAAGAGCCGAACTCGATGCACCTGCGGAGAGTGATCCAGAGAGGCAGCTTGCAGCAGAAGCGGAACACATTAACCTGCTATGGGTACTAGAGGGACCCTGGGCGGAAATGCGATTCGCTGAGCACTTGAGTGTGGAGGACGACACAAATACTGACACCGAAACTACAGCACTGATGCGAGAAGCTCGGGAGACGGACCTATCAGCCGAAGAAGCAACGGCGATTCCAAAAGGAGCGACGGCCGAGCGCCTTTGTGCAGCTTGACATCGCTGATGGATGGAGGCAATGCAAGACGCCGTGCTGATCAACCAGATCACGGCCCACTGACAGCATCCGATACCTCAAGACCACGGCAGTGTCAAGGACCGACGGGACGTGGAGACAGCATGGTACAATGAGATGTACATGCTACATCAGCAGACCAAGATACTCGGCGAGTTTCTGGGCATGAATCTAAAGGGCAGCTCAGCAGCGCATGCGCAGGTGAGAATAACCTCGGAGATATGCATCCGATGCTTGCAACAGCATGGGCATGCCCGGCAGACCTCAGGGGAGAGGATACGACAATGTGTCCGGGCGACACAGCAGTACACGCAATGGGGGACGTACACAGTGACGACTTCAAGATTGACCGAGGCACGAATACAACGGCATGCGCGGTGGATCCGTTCGGCGAGGCACGCGTGCAAGAGATCCTGTCCAAGGTCCAGATTGGTGCAGACCTCACAGATGAGCAATGAGCTAAGGTTGTCACACTTATTCGAGAATATGCTGACGTCTTTGTGCTGTCCATGTCCGAGGTTTTCTTCGTGGATTGGTGGAAACACCATTTGAATATCGACCGGGAGGCCAAGTTCCCGAAGCGCATGATGCAGCGCCCGCTCACGGAGAAACAGAAGGATTGGTTCTACGAGATCCTTGACGAGATGGAGGACTCCCATGTCATCCAACATGCACTAGCCCCCATGAAGACGAAGCTCTTCTTTACAGATGTCTCATTTGCAGGCGCAATGGTCGGCCTGAACGGATTGAAGCCCAACCTTGACAAAGTGGGTGCACTAGTGAACTGGCCGGTCCTGGAGACCGTATCAGACCTAATGGGATTTCTGGGACTCACTAACTTCTTCTGACGACTCATCGCCAACTACGCACAAATCGCCACACCGCTGACAGACCTGACCAGGAACGTAGAGGTGAAAGCACCAAGCTCCAATTGGCGGGCGCAGAAAGGGGATTACAAAAGTGCTCTGAAGACAACCTCCATCAAGAACAAGTGGGGCGCGCTGCAGCAGAAAGTGTTCTTGACGCTTAAGTGTTTACTTTCACAAGAGCCATTACTGAAAGCCCCACAGTATGATGGATGTGTCTTCCAGATCACCACTGATGGCTCAACTGAGGGCTTCACAGGGTTCTTGGCGCAGCAGTTCCCACATACCGGGAAGGATGGCAAAGAGGTCCTACAATGGCACCCCATTGCATACTGCTCCAATGAACATCCACAAGCAAAGCTAAGTACGAACCATTCCTGCTGGAGTTTGCAGCACTGAAGTTCAGTTTGGACGAGTTCGAATTGTATACATACGGATCGTCCATCGAGATTGAGACCGACTGTCAAGCGCTATGGGACTGCTTACTCAAGGAGAAAATGAGCACACACCATAGCCACTGGAAGGAATCCATTCTGGCACGCAACATTATCGACATCCGCCACCGACCAGGCATCGAAAACCCAGTCACAGATGGGCTTAGCAGGATGTGGATGGAACGGAAAAGGACGCCAGCGGATGGCTTGGGCTGGTCGGTCCTCGCAGACTGGGACACGATAACTGGGATTCGACGTGACATGTTCGCGCTGAGCACGGAAACTGCTGAGTCACCCACAGACGATATTCGTGACCCACTGCAAATTGAGTTCGCTGACGACATCTTCTTCAGCCCCATCGTAGATCATCTCCTAGGACACTCACCTGGCAACATGGTCTCAGAACGACGATGCGCCGTTCACCACGTGACAGGATTCATGATAGAGGAGGGCAAGTTATGGCACGTAGCTGACGCAGCGTCGAGACGAGTCGCGCGGACACACTGCGTACCAACAGCAAGGGGCTTCGAGGTCACGATGTTAACACACATGAAGAACGGCCACTTCGGCGTGGAGAGCACCAAGCTCAAGATTGCGGATGAGTACTTTTGGCCCAGAATGGATACTGACTGCCGTCAGGTAGTCCTAGAGTGCCCGAAGTGCAAAAGCTTCAGGGCGACGACACTGAACTCACTACTGCAGCCCATCCGCCATACACGGCCCTTCTCCCTGGTCGCAGGTGACTATTTGTTGCTACTGCTCGGAAAAGGAGGTTTCAAGAATGTGGGACTATACGTCGACGTATTCTCTCAGTTTGTGTGGGTTTCCAGGCTGAAAGTTGCATGGAGCGCCACAACTACGATCGATGCACTAGACTTCATCTTCCAAAACTACGCGACACCGGACATGTTCATGGCTGACAGCGGTAAGCACTTCATCAATAAGAAGGTTGACGCATTTTGCAGTGCTCACGGAGTCGAACACATCACAACGGCGTCGTACTCGCCATGGGTGAACGGGTTAATTGAAGGGAGTAACAAGATTCTCCTGAACATACTGAAACACCTGTGCACCCCAGACCACGACACCGCAGAAGGCGACACGAAGCCAGAAGATGTCCCCACGAATTGGCCAGACCACCTCAACGAGGCAATCCAGCAAATGAATGACTGCATCCTCATTCACCTCAACGCGACCTCCCACGAGCTGCTCTTCGGGAGGACATTCCGACCAGAAGATGGTGTGGACTCACCAAGACCAAGTGCGACGCACACGAGCAACGCAGACATCCATTTCGCCTTAGCCGACAGCCTGTGCTGGAACACGCACCTACTCTCCCTACGACAGGCCAAGAAGCAGAAGGCCAGTTTCGACGACAACACCAAAGTCGTGGAATTCCAGGTCAGAGATCTTGTGCAGTGGTATGATTCCCCTGCCAACGGCAACCACAAGTCTATCAACAAACTTGTACCACGCTGGTCGGTGCCGGTACAGATATACACTCATTTCCTTAACTCATTTGCTCTCTGTGATTTAAATGGTGTTCCGATTCCAAACTCACTACACATTCACTCCCGTAGGCTACGACACTACATACCCCTTCGCGGGACAGCGCTTGACCTCTGACAGCTATTGTCACATTGCACACATTTCAAATTTTCGGATGAACGTGCAGTTATCCTAGACTTATCAAGGGTATGTCTTTCTGATATTCTTTCCCGGCGTAATCTAACAGAAAGTCATAGAATTAAATAAAGGATTCATGTACATCGAGCTTTGTCCTCTGTGACGTCATTTCGGGCCGGCACTCAATCATGATCAATTTTCGAAGTGAAAGGATCAGCAGACTTGGCAGTATCATGTTCTGATCTGTTGAACTTACTCTTTTTGTTGCCACCATCCCCATCCAGACATCTTTGAGATGAGAATTTTCGTGATTTATTCATGTACCTATTCCCCATACTCCTCCACTAATTTTTTCTTCAAACTTTCGATGATCCGCTTTGCCTCCTCAACCCCACCAACCTTCACTATGTCGAATTTTTCCTGGTGTCGAACTCCGCAGGTCAAACAGTGTTATCCATGTATTCTTGCTCTTGAGCTTCAGGTGGACAAGCCTTTCTGATCTCGTATCTTGAGTAGGCATAAAAATTCAATGGAGAACCTGAGACTCACCTAGTTTCGTTGCGTGCTCGCATGGAATCTCCCAGACCAATTGGATCTCATCCATGTAGCATTGACTTTGCCATTGCTCTAATCGACGGTCAACATCTTTGGCCTGACCTATATTCAACACGAGGGACCCATCGGGGTGCTTAACGCGATGGATGTAGATATATCTGTGATGATCGTGAATAGTGCAACACCTTGAGAAGGCCTGTTCGACGTCGAAGTCGCTGTATGTGTGACACACCTTCATCGGATTTGATGAGCGAGAGACGCAGATGTAGCAGTTACTGAAGACGCTGTTAAGCTTCATGGTACAAAGAAGGCAGATGATTCTCACCTGTGGGCAGTGAACATTGGGAATTCTGTAGTTTCGCACAGAATGAGAAGTCTGAGTGCGTGAGAACCACAAGAAATCTGAGAAGTGTATAAAGTTTGGGGCTGATTGCTTATCAGCCTCCATCTCTTCACCGTTGTTCTCTCACCTCAACACCTCACCACTTGTATTACTCCTCGTTTACCCGTCGCAACTTGGGTATCGATGGCCCCGACTCGCGTGTTTTGACTTCAGGGTGGTCAGAGCCAGAATATGGCTCGAGGATTCCCTTGGTACCTTCTGCCCCGAGAACACTCACGATTAAAAGGGCCCCCAGAAACTCATTTCGAGCTTCAGCATCACAGGTGGCTTCCCCAAGTCAGAATACTTCCTATACATCCCTTGAACAATCTTACTCTCATGTATCCTAGTCACATCAATGTTGGGACACCCAGTGTCATCCACAAAGGCGGAGAGCTCGGGCACGCTCAGTGTCTCGCTCGGCACCATCAAGGACATCCCAGACCTCATCGTCGCCTGCGTCATGGGCGACGGTGAAGCTGAGACCAGGCCAACGGCAACTGCATGGCACGCGCTTTTAACGTCAATATCCTTTCTCTTTCCTGCCCACCTTTATTTATTTACCTTACTCCTAGGGGCTACGACTACCAGGTCCGCATCATTGAGGACATCGAGAACATTGCCAACGACCTCGTCGCGTTGATGGAGTGGGTGCTTGCAGAGATCAAGAAGATCCAGACTGTGGTGCACAGCGGCAACCCGCCCATCAAGCCACGCTGGCCCATCCTTGTCCTGCGCACGCTGAAAGGCCTCGGCGGTCCTGCCTACATTCGCCCACCTCGTGCCCGATTAGGCCACACCACTCGTGTTGAGCAACGTGGCCGTGGGCAAAGTCGACCATGCCAAACCCGCCATCAGTCTTCGGTTCCAAACGAGCGCGCACTCAAATCCATGCCCGGATCCCAAGTCTCGCACCTGCCTTGCCTCACGCTGTGATACTGCGCCTTTTCGCCCACCTTGTCTCCAGCAAAGTTGTCAACGCGCAACTCGTCGGCTCGTCGGATTCAACACACCTCCCACATCGGCCGTGCACCCCAAGTCTGCGCAAGGAGCAGGACACGCCGACTGTGTCACTGACGCCACTGTGGCCTGAGAGGCCCAGCTCAGTGGCTTCGTCAGCCCCCGCTTCACCCTCGAACTTGCATTCAAGTCCGTCACTGGCTGCCTCATCGTCAACACCCATCTCCTTGGCTGCTCGCATGTCTTCGCCCGCGCCCACCTGCTGCTCTTTGCACACTCCACCACCGCCGCCTCCTCCCCCTCCACGAAGCTCTCATCATCGGACGTTGCCCTCGCTCTCCGCACATGCAGGCCCATCTCAGCTGTGCTGCGACACCCACACTTTGCGCCCAACAGTGGCAACACCCTTCCACGCACGCCAGCACCTGATTCCAAGACACCGATCCCGCAGATCTGCGGTGCACACCTGGAGCGCCTGTTCTTCTCCGTGCCAGAGCACAACACGTGGACGTCCACTGTGTGCTCCCGCCGGCGTGGCCCGGACCCGCCGTCGTGGCTCCTGTCGCGCATGGAGCGTGATTTCCACACACGCATGCACGAGGTCGAACATGGGGACGCAGGAGTGCAGCCGTTCGGACCTGGCGTGGGAGACTTCCTCGACCATTGTGCACTGACTGTGCTGCTGGCACAGGGGCAGAGGGGCACATAGGCGCATTCACAGAAGGACCCACCCGAACGATCTGACCTGCGCTCTTCCACGTCCACAGCGATGCGCGCGACCTCTTTGTCGCTGATGAAGTATCCCACCTCGGACTCGTCATCGGACTCTAGTGAGCTGTGATCATCGACGGGCCCCTGCTCAGCCTCCTGCTCAGTCTCTTGGTCCTGTGGGTGATGCTCCTCTTCGCTCGTCTCATCCTGTGAATCCAGGTCCTCCGACATGCCGACATTGGTGGCAGATTGTGCCTCGAAGAGTTCCGTGACCTCCCTCACCATGCACCGCTCTCTCAACCCCTCTTCGACCACCCCGCGTAGTACCTCCACCTGCCCTGCAAGCCGCTTGACCTCCTGGCGCAATCGATCCACCTTGAATGTGCCCGCATTCGATTGTGCCACACGTCCGTGCCCAGCTCGGCCACACCACCTGTGTTCAGCAAAGCGCCCATGGTCCAAGATGCGCAACCCAATGCCGCGGTCAAATTGCAGGTAATCAGATAGATTTATTCAACTGAATGTTACTGTATTTGAATTATTGTTTTATTTTATGTTATTTTTTAAAAATGAGCCGACAATGAGCTGTAATGCGACTGACGACAAGCGGCAGATGAGTGGCAGATGAGTTTTCATTGTCGCTGAAATCAATTATTTCGGGTCCAGTTTCGGTTTGGCCGAAACTAAAGCCGAAACTTATTATTTCTGCCACGGTGAAATGGGAGACGAATTCTCGAGTTTAAATTTTAGTTTCAAGTGAAATGAATCTCCAAATATAAGCTGGTCCTAACCTCATGCCGAAATTAGTTGTTTCGTTAAGAGTTTCTGCCACGCTGAGATCCCAATCGAATTTAATGATTTCAGCCGGCAAGAAAATAACTAATAAATTACTTATTTCGGCACTAATTTCAGCATAGCATAAACTTCGCATTTAAATTCTCGTTTCAGGGTAACATCTAAATACAGAGAATCATAATTATTTTCATCCGGACCTAAAATTATATATTCCCGGTGTGAGACATTCGTCCGCCGTGTAAGGCAAGACGCGTCGAGTGACGCATAAAAGCGTAAGCGACAGCGACGACGAATTGACGGCCTTAGTGATGGCCGTGATGGGAACTACCATTTTTTGGGGGGTATCGTGGGAAAGAGTCCACGATCCAGGGATCGAGCCATCATGGAGCGCCTCTAGTCTAGATTTCCTTGATGGCCTGATGTGGGCAGACGCGCCCACAACATCCGCGCGCCAATGGCGTCGGCATGGCTTCTTCTGATGGTTTTCTTGCTCTTGAGTGCTGCTTATGCCCATTCCTTCGCTCTCGCGCGCTTTTGTGAAGGGCCGGAAGGTGTCGGTGGGATATTCTCATCATTGGCAGTGACCTGGGAGTTTTGGCGGCGCCGCTTGTTGTAGGTATGCGGTGTCACCCCAGATTGTGGTGTTTCAATGCCGTGGAACGTGAATGACTGGGATTGAGTCGTATTCCGGGGCCTTTTGTCTAGGGGTGCAGAAGGAGCCATTGATACGAAGAATAGGCCAGCGGGGCTGTAAGTAGCCATGTTGTCCATGCTGGAGGAGCTGGAGGTGTTTCGATGGTGTGGTGTGAATGGGACGACCCATTGGGACGCGTCTTCGTCGCCGTCCATCCAGCAGCGGGCAAGAACAACGTGACTTGGCCCGGCATCAAACACGAGTGATGGCAAAAGTCACGTGGACGTCAACATTCCCAATCGAGCAATCATTGCCCGATTGGGGTCGGCAGTTGCCGAACCTCGACCGTCGGTATCGGATGCGCGAACACAATCAGACCATAATTCCCACGTATCTTTAGTAGTGGGTATTGGGGCGCCCTCGAGAGGTTTTTTTCATCACGCATGACCATGTATGGAGTGTTATTGCTGTGACCATCCCATATGGAGATTCGGCCGACCATATGGAGATTTGCTTGACTTATTTCGGACATGTCAAGTGCCCTGTCTCCTTTGTGTCTCACTTTAATTTATGATAATAAACTGAGACATCTTGTTGTCTATCTAGTCATAATAAAATGCCTATGCGGATCCCAATGTCCCTTCGAGCCTCCCTGCTTTTTTTACGATGTCTATTCTCCTCGATGGCTTTCTGTGCGCGAACGTCTCTAGATCATCGGCTGACGACGTGACTGTAGTATCCTCTTCTTTTTTTCATTCCATCTTCCCTGGCTGACCATTTCCTTCGCGGCTTGCCATTACTGTCGATACTGTTGCTCGTGGATCCTTTACCACTGTTCTAGAGTGCCGACTTTCTTCTCGGATTGACTCGGACATCGTACTCGGCCTCGATTGGAAGGCGTCTATCTGGGAGTGGCTCATCGGCCTCGGCGATTCTGTTTCCTCCTCGTTTGATCCCTGGACATCGTTCTTGCCTTCTGGTGTGTAGTACCTTGACTATCATCTTATCTTCTCTGATGAATCTGTTCCAGCGCCGGGGGTCAAACCCATTGATCCGCAAACGCTGTCGTGTTCCCAATCTCCCCGTTTAAATATAATAAAACATGTCAATACCGTGCTCGTCAATAAAACCCTTGCTGCTCCTATCCCGTCGTCGTCAAGTATCAAGTGTAGACTAGATTACATTCCAGTTGAATCCAGCGTACGAAATCTAGATGGTCATGATGTTTTATCTGAGATGTTTATGTCGCCCGACGACGCATGCAATATTTTTTCCAACAATGACCAGCAGTTTTTCCTCGACGCATGTCACGATCACGGCATACCGTCTGATTCCCTGCGATCAGTTCACGAGTATCGTCAGGCGCTGCTTGCTCACATTTTATCCGGAGCTTGTGTTGCAAACAGTGTCCTGCTGTCTCCATCTGGCTGCGTATCTTCTTCTGCTGGCTTCGACGATTCCGCTGAGCTGGTATTTTTTTCGCTCAATTTGTTTGCTACCTCTCCTCGCATCATGCAGTCTGCTCTTCTTGACGTCGCTTCTGCATTAGGGGCACAGATCCCTGTGTCTGATGACATTGATGAACATGACTTGATGTTGTCCTTGCGATTGGAGCTCGAGCGCAGACGAGATTCCCTTCTCCTTCAATTCTCTCGTGATCATCCTGTTGAGTCTGTATTCGATCACATAGAGTATCTGAATTTGCCCGCTTTGATTTCCATTGCCGTGTTCCAAGGTATCAGTTGCACCAAACCGTCTCTCCCTGGTTTGAGAAGATCGATAATGAACCATTTTGCTTCTGGGTCTTGTGCGTCTCAGCCCCTGGGTTTGGCCTTCATCGCCTGTTGGTCCACGGTCAATCAATACTTACCACCACATGCTTCTGCTGAGTCGTTATCGCATTCCGAGTTGCAAGATATATTGAAGATCCGGCTATTGAGTAATTTACGACCTCAAATGTCCAGGGCTGTCGCTCGACGAATTCTGATGTTGCACAATGTTGCATTTTCCACCAAGGACGGTGTGGCAAGGCTTAAGAAATTGTTAGGTCGATATTTGAACAGACTGACTAAGGACAAATCTGTGCCTGGTAATGTCTTTCAATATCCTGTCTTGAGTTCTAGACAGCAGCAACGAGACATCGCGGTTGAAGCAAGGAAACAGGAAAGTAGTCGTTTGAAGAGTGATTGGCCTCAGCTTGTATCTCCTGTTTTGAAAGCTCGATGCAAGGAAAATTTCAAGAGTCTAATTTCGCGGGAGAGTCTGACTACTTTTACCTGCGGCAGTTGCGTGGAGCGGTGCAATCTGAAACTTAGGATGACTATTGCATTCGAAGATTTCGATCTGAATCTGTTGAAAAGACCAGACGCCATTTTAAATGAGCAGAGCAACAGCAGCCAATCGGACACGGATGACGGGAGTGATATGTCAGATACCGAATACGTACCTTGGCTTGATCCCGACGTGATCCCACCTCCGATGCCTGTTGAGTCCGGTTCTCACGCTTCTCTCCTGATCGATCCAGAATGTATAGAAGACGATCCCGTCAGCATGGAACCCGTACTAGTAGTATGCAAGTCTTGTATGAGTGACTTGAAGGGCAAAAGAGTCCCACGTTGTGCGATGGCTAACAGACATTTTTTGGGTCTGGTTCCCCTTGAGCTACGAGACCTTACAGTCATTGAAGAGGCTATGATAGCTCGCTGTCGAGCTAAGTGCTGGATAATTCAACTTCGCGAAACCGAAGACCATCATCTTCCGAACGTCCAACGGGGATTCAAAGGTCACATTATCGTGTACCGTCAGCGACCATCAGAGATCGTCTCGACTCTTCCGCCTTCTCTCGAGGACATTACAACACCTGTTTGTATAATATTTGTAGGCTCGAGCGCACCTACGGCAGAATGGATAAAGACCAAGGCGAAACCGTTGATCGTGCGCAAAGAAAAGGTTATGAGAGCTCTCGATTGGCTAGCAGAGCATAATCACCTACACAAGGATGTTACCATCAACAGGAGAGTGTTCGATGGTCATGGCGATTTGGTTAACATCCCTTTTCATATTGAGCATATTTTGCCGTCAGATGGTATTCAGGCTACCACTTCTTCTTACGGCTGTGCGGTTCCTGATCCTGCAGACGCGCTCGGTGTTCCTGTTCCCAAAGAAGCCATTGATCAATGTGACATTAACACGCCAGATGTCGTTATACCTTACTTGGCAGACATTGGTATGCCTCCATTACCAACTGCTGTCGAATTTGAGAGAGTGTGGTCGTCAGTGATGTTTTAGGACATGAGTCATCCACAGTCCTCTGGAAGGCTGCAGCACGTCATCTAGAAAAGCCGGGCAGGAATTACATCGAGTTGGGACATGAGCCGGAACCTATGAATGAATTCAATAACCCTGATCTGCTTCCATTGGTATATCGTACCCTTTTCCCGGATCGGAGGTGTGGAGGATGGTTTAAGACGTACCTCTTTATCGTTTCAGAATCATATAAAGCATTTTTTCAATTTAGCTGACCATAGATTTCAAGAGCATTATTCTTTTTTGTTCACGGCGTTCAATATGTTGCAACGTAGAACATTGCTGCAGCGCACCAAGTATAAGGTAAGCAGAAGCAATTTTGACACCGTCTCTGCCCAATTCGCTACGGTATCTGCTGCGGCCATTCACACAGTATCGGAACGGATTAGCAAAGGGGATATGACAACAGCACATTTGGAAGAGGAACGTAGAGTTCTCGCTCTGATGAAAGAAGTCAATCTCATCAACGCCCACATGCAGGGATCGCCTCAGTTGAAGCTGGTTATGAGGAACGAGATTCGCGGGTTGATGATGGAGAAAGGACTGCCTAGCTTTTATGTCACTGTAAACCCCGCTGACATTTAAAATCCTCTCGTCAGATTTTTGGCGGGCGCAGAAATCGACATAGATGAACTGACATCGGATGATATGAACACATTTGTTGATCAGTCTATATTGGTGGCGAAGAATCCCACGGTTGCTGCCGAGTTTTTCAATATTTACGTCAAAGCATTTATTTCTGCGATTTTGGGTTACGATCCTAGTCAGAAAAACACGGATGGAGGGGTATTGGGTGTTGTCAACACCTATTATGGCTGCGTCGAGGCTCAGGGCAGGGGCACCCTTCATTGCCATATGGTTATTTGGGTGGAAGGAGGTTTGAATCCCGATGAACTGAAAGCGAAAGCATTGGAGAACGGCGGTGACCTGGAATTTCAGAAGAGACTCATCGCGTTCTTGGAGGACACCATTGCTACTTCGATCCCAGACGATCCTCGGCCCAATCTAGACTTTCCATTGGGCAAATATAATCCATGTGCTACGAGAGGTCCTGCCGGAGGGATAAACACGGCTAATATGGACGATATTCGCCGAAAGGACCTGCACAATCTAGCCGAAAGATGTCAGCAACACGTGCATACCCATACTTGTTACAAGTATTGGAGAGGACCGGGCCACGAAAAGGAGTGCAGATTCGACTTGGATGAGTCTAACTTCCGACCTTTCAGTACAATCGACCCGGATACAGGCGAGTTGGACCTACGGATTCTCGATGGATTGGTAAATCATTTTAACATCACGATTTTGGAAGCCATGCGATGCAACATGGACATCAAGTTCATCTTGTCGGGCACAGCAGCAAAAGCCGTTGTCTATTATATTACCGATTATATAACGAAGTCGCAGTTACAAGCCCATGTCGCGTACGCTGCGCTAGAACTGGCGGTGACGAAACTGGGCGAGTACGATCCGGAGGAAGACGACTTTTCATCCAGAGCCAGATGGTTGCTTCAGAATAGCGCGCATTCTATGATCGCTCAGCAAGAAATGAGCGGTCAGCAAGTTGTTTCGTACCTGATGGGATTCGAAGATCATTTCACGAGCCACAAGTTTGCCAACTTGTATAGGCCAAGTCTCGAGCACTTTATAAATGAAGAACACCCAAGCCCAGAGTGTTGCCGTGCCGTCCGCCGTACTGCCAGCTCAGAAATCGACCCACCTACTGAGCCTGTGTTACCGGATGATCCAGAAGCGTCTGCCCATTCAATTGAACCCGGATACGGTCTTATCAGTGGGATGGGTGTGCCTGATCCAGTTTTAGTGGATGACGATGAAGAGAGCATTTTTGAAGAGCGCGAACATGTATTGTCTGAGGAGCTCGAACAGCCTTCAGATGATATTATTCTATCTGTAAATCGAAGGGGGAACATGGTTGCATCTGCAAACCAGTCGGCAGACTATCAGAAGCGTGGCATCGATCTCGAAGCCGTGAGTGTATGGGATTTTGTGGCTCGCATACATAAAGTGAAGAAAGTTACCGCACGTCGTCAACACAAGAAACGAGAGAAAGACGGTAATCTTTCCGAAGATGACGTTGACGACAACGAGGAGACCGAGGAGCGACAGCAGCACTGTACGGTAGTCGTTGAGGGAGACAATGAGATTCAGTCTGGTTGGCAGAAAGAAGAAGATGGTGACATACTGGCGTGGAGCGGCAGAGCGCAGCCCCTTGTTAGCCTGCAGCCAGAACATCTGGAGTTTAACACACATTCTTTGCAGATATTATCGCCCACCTCCAGCAAAATTCCCGTGCCAATTGGCCCGGCGCTGCCAAGGCGTGACTGGGAGGAGTTAAGGCATAAGCATGCAAGATTGATGTTAATATTGTTCAAGCCTTGGTGGCATTGCTCTGATATTTTACGTGACGGTCAGAATTGGGTTGACGCGTATCAAGAGTTTCTTCAGATATGTTCGTCAGAAGTCAAGAGTAGAATAGACAACATGCAATTGTTACACGAGTGTAAGGATAGTCGGGACGCTCACTTTGCCAATAGACATAACCGCAAGACGAAAGATGGTGTGTCCCCAGACCTCTCGCGTGGTTCTGCGAATGCAGAAATGTTCGGAGAGCAAGACGCAGCATCTGTACTAGAGCATTTAGAATCTATGGAGCAGTGTTTTTCCAATCGTACAGAGCAGGCCATGGGGAATATTCGGCAGGCAATAAAATGTGCGAGAAACAATGGAATGCTTGGCAGTGAAGACAATAGTGGCCTTTCTGGCCTTTCTCGTTCCGTCGAAAATGAATCAGAGCATACGTTGGTGGGTGAGCGTAAACCTATGCTCGAGGAAGCATGGGACAAAAATTACTCCGACCGTAAATCTGCATGGAAAAAGATCGCAGCCAATGCGGATCCAATATCGCAACCGCAAGTTCACCATGCCGACTCGAACGGAACGATGGGCAGTCTCATACGAGATGGGAGTGCCTTCCGCGCAGTTCTCTCTGCTCCTTCTGCGTCTACAGCATTCCGCGAGCTTCCCAGACCAGATAACATGCCTCCGCCAGCCGTATCAGTTAGCGCTCTTATCGATCACATTATAACGAAATACACCCTGAATATTGAACAAGCAAGAGCTTTCAAGATTGTTGCAGCACATAGCACCAACCTAGAAGCCGAACCCTTGCACATGTGTCTTGGGGGTCCTGGCGGTACAGGGAAATCTCGAGTTATAAACACCTTGAAAGAGTTTTTCGATGAGCGGAAACAGGAACATAGATTCCGACTGTCTTCTTACACTGGTGTTGCCGCCCGCAACATATCAGGGATGACTTTGCATGCCGCGCTAGGTTTAAGTCAGAAAGCAGAGATAAAAAAAAACAGGCAAAGCGCTGCGGGATCTCATGGCCATATGGGAAGGTGTAGATTATCTCTTCATTGACGAGATATCGATGGTTGGATGTGTTCTGTTGTCAGATATTAGCACAGCCCTCAGTGCAGCCAAGGGAAGCACACTTGCATTTGGGGGCGTCAACGTCATTTTTGCTGGCGACTTTTACCAACTGCCACCTGTAGGGCAACATAAGCTGTATACGCACATCGATCCCGAAGCGTCCAAGAACAAGAAAAAAAATAAGAGATCTGGAATTCGGACCTCGACGGCTGGTACCGTTTTAGGTCAAAAGGATATTTTCGGCAAGCTATTATGGCTATCTGTGAAAACAGTGGTGTTACTCACTGAGGTCAAACGTCAGACTGGCCCAGAGAACCAATCGTTTTTGGGTATGTTAGATCGGCTGCGGTACGGTAAATGCACGGATGCTGATTTTCGTATGTTAAACACCCGTCTGGTGGGCAATCTTGGTATAGATTGGACTGTTGGGCCCTGGAAAGGGAGTCCATTGATCGTTAACGAGAATCAAATAAAGGACGCACTAAATGTTAAAGCAGCTGAAGCGTTTGCAGCGAATACTGGCCGAAAGCTGCATTGGTACTATGCAAATGACTGGATTGGTAAGCTGCAGGTGAAAGAGGCTGAACTATGCAATCGATTGATGGCTTTAGATTCCGGTAAGACAGGACAAAGACTGGGGAAAATACCTCTTGTTATTGGTATGCCTGTCATGATCACTCAGAATTTCGATGTACCCGGGGGAGTCGTTAACGGATGCACTGGTGTTTTGCAGAGTGTTTGATACAACGTTGACTCGGAGGGAAAGAGACATGCCATTTCTTGTATTGTTGTTGCTTCTGATACAAGCGCAGGCCTCGTACCTGGCTTGCCTGACCACCATGTCGTGGCATTAGAGGACACCATTGATATCAAATTGGAGCACCCCTACACTCATAAGAGCTGCACCCTCAAACGAACACAATTGCCCGTACAACCTGGCTTTGCCATGACTGCATACAAAGCACAAGGAAAGACTATGCAGACAGCCGTCGTAAATCTCGTGGACAGCAGAGGTACTGAGTCGCCGTATGTTATGATATCGAGGGTAACTTCGTTGAATGGGCTAGCGATCTTAACACCATTCGAGAAATCCAGGATATGTTGTCATCCGTCCGAGGATCTTAGATGTGAAACTATTGGACTGCATCTACTGGCTCTGGAAACCATCGTAAAGTACGGTACAGAGGAAGAACGACTTAGAGCAACGGCTTCTATACGAGCAAAGTTTAACGTTGATGTGGATGGGGATCGAGAGTATTCTGAAGAAGATGAGAATGTAGTACCTGATGACCCGTCAGCGCGTCTAAAGCGTCTTCAAGCTGCCAATCTGAGACTGACTGATGGTAATTCTGGCTCTGCTTCCTCGCGTGTTACTGAGAAGCGAGATATAAATGCAGTACAGCCGAGTGCGACCTCAGATCGTTTCGTTGCACAGCGTCCTAAAAAAAAGGACCTGGGGGCCCAACGTCCTCCAAGCGGGTCCATGGTTGATGAGCGGCCGGTCGATGAAGCCGGTCCGCGCCTCCCTCTCGCGATCGTGGAGGACTACGATCCTATGGATCTGACTGTCAGCGATGCGCAGGCGCACATTCGTCTGCGTAAACGCAATCCTCTCGCGATCGCGGAGGACTACGATCCTATGGATCTGACTGTCAGCGATGCGCAGGCGCACATTCATCCGCGTAAACGCAAGCGAGTCGAGGCAAGCGAACTGCGTGCGGTGAACTTTATGTCTAACTGATAAACCGAACAGTTGATACCTTGGTACAATGGTCTGAACGAGGCCCTGGATGAGCGGATGTATTATATGGACGTGGCCAGCACTTCCCAGGCGCATATACAGCCTAAGAAACGAAAACGGCTTGAAGACGGCGCTGTAAGTTATCAATTTTTATTTTTATTATTATTTTGAGAGGTTTTGTCTCACGCGCGACTCAACTCTGCAGGACATCAATTAACTTATTGCACCGTAGACCTGCCCAGCAGGTCCGTCGATCCGCCGCCTTCTTGAATGTTTCATGCTGCGCACCTACTATCCCTTGAAACATTTGCCATTGAATCTAATGTCGCCTGAGTCATAGGTTTGTACGTCAGTCCAATTCGAGATTCAGGGTGCTGACGTATTCAGTGCTTATAGGGTGTATGCTTAAATTAGAAATGAACGACGAGACACCTCGCCCAAATGTACTGCGTACCTGACGATCGAGCTCGAACAATAGCATTATAACTGTGACATCATTATCGGATCTGTGAGTCCATATTAGTCGCTTAGACATATTGTCTCACTTGGTGGTGCATGGATCTGCTGATCAGTATTTCGGCTATTCTGAAAGTCGTTTTTCTCCTGTGTCCGTGTTAACGTGGGGCCAGGTCCGGTCTAGATCTGTGACAGACGATATTAGTACCTAAATTGGATCGTTTTTTCTTTTCTTTATGTTTTTTTTTTTTTTTTTTTTTTTTTTTTTTTTTTTTGTGGGGCAGATGTCTGACATCTTTGTTCTCCTATAATGTCCGTTTGCGATCCGCCAGGTCTGCGTTTAAAGCGCTCGGTACATGCTGCTTTTTTCTGTGCCCTTTCCCATCGCCTGCTCGATCGTCTCCATATCTTTCCATGGTCAACAAGCCATCCTCCGGTGAGCGTAGTATGTGTCATTCCTGTTCAAGCAACAACACCGATATGGCTCCAGTATATTCCCGCCGCGTCGACTCTGGCTTGTACGAGAGAGTAGTAGATCAGCTGGTCGACATGGGCCAGCGAGCTCTGGCGAACGTGGACTATGTTATCGACTTCAGTAAATTTTTCAAATCATGGTCGTCGAACATCAAATTCCAGAATCGCGGCGGGGGCGAATTTCACACCAATATTATTGGCGAGATAGCGGGACCTGCCCATGGAACCGTTCTACGCGCCGCCGGGAACCACTTCACCAGAGACGGCCCGGATGTAAGTCTTCTTTTACATGTGTCGGGTCATTCTTTGGCTTACCTTCGCGTCTTGTCTAGTTTCGCCCGGTTGATGACAGTTCCAATGTCAAAGATATACTTGCGCTCGTCGTGCCCACCCTTGCCACCACTAGACTTGCCAACCTGTACGAAAATCAGACCGTTCCTTTGTGTACTGTCATACTTGACGAATCTGTGCAAGATGACGGAAGAGTATGTCTTTTCCGATATTAATATCCGATTAAACTGAATTGAAAGTAGAATTACATTTTGCGGCCCTGGCTACGTGCTTTGAAGGACGATTCCATGTCGGACGACTTGATAATCGTGCATATGATGCCTAAATATGGGGTGAGTGTCTGCTGTGGATTCCGGTACGTGTTCCTTACATGCAATGTAGAGTCCTGCCGCTTCTGGTACTGCCTCCCCCTCGGTAGCTCCTCCTCGTCGTGCCAAGCGGAAGTTAGATGATGACAGTCCACATACCACCGCCACCCCTGTGGCTGTGGCGTATACGGGTCCCCCTGTTATTCCGGACGGTCAGTATACATCTATATTGCCTGTGCTGTGAGTGAGCTGATTCATCAAAAGCATCTGAAATCAAACTCGGCGCGTTTTACGATCCCCATCTCCTGCCTGACTATGGGGGTCCATATTTCAATCACATCCAGAACAAACTAGTTCAGTTGGATGTCCGTGACGGTACGGACAATACTAATAGGCTTATTCCGCCGTGGTGTTTCTACGATCGCCTCAAGCCTGGTACACTCGTTCTTATTCATGCTACTCTCCATATATTCCTCATGGGCGACAAGAGAAAGCGGAAGGTGCATTTGAGTCTATGATTGAACTATGCTTCGTCCACTAACTGCTGACAGGTATATCAGATCAACGCACATAGCATTAAAGTGCTTGCCAACTCCGACTCACCTGTTGTGGAGAGGCATGTACCGATGCCCAAGAGTGTCGATCCCAAGGACGCAGTCGTCGCAGATCCTGAAACGTCCAATGCATTCGACGCTTTCAGCATCGACTTGGGGCCATCAACATCTGGTACGAATTCCTTTTTCTGTTTCCTCTATCTTCGTACCGTCTGACAATTGTGTAGGCGGCGTCGCCGGCCCGTCCTCTGTGGTACTTGCAGACATCGAGGTTGCCAAGGATGGCATGGATATTGATCCGAAGAATAAGAAACCGAAGGGTTCTCATCGGAAGTGATGGTCAGCGTCGGGGTGTTTCAATATCAATTATGCACTGACACCCTTCATACTGAGCGTCTTAAATTTGCTGTTGTATGTGTATTGATAATATTCGAATTACACGTTCAGATGCGGGGAAGCTAATGAAATCAGATCAATGAAAGTGCTGAACCCTGTAGAATTTCATCCGCCTACCCGCCATGAGCATCTCAGGTTTATAAATGCAAGAAT
Source organism: Mycena sp. CBHHK59/15 (assembly GCA_029204085.1). Taxonomy (NCBI): domain Eukaryota; kingdom Fungi; phylum Basidiomycota; class Agaricomycetes; order Agaricales; family Mycenaceae; genus Mycena; species Mycena sp. CBHHK59/15. The sequence goes on along the minus strand of JARGXW010000277.1, from coordinate 83,410 downwards.
TAGGATACATACTCAGTGTTCACACCCTTTCCGAGCCTCTTCCGGTGTTCATATTATGTCCTAATCTCCTTGGGGCGAAAATCACTTTCAGTGATGATTACGGGCCATGTCAAGGACTACTTACAAGGTCGATCTCGAGTCTTGGTGAAGGACCCAGATATTGTCGCGTATAATGCCATTTGTCTGTCTTCCGCTCCGTTCCTAAAGTGTATAGGCCGTTAGACTGTATGTTGAGAGACATGGCAAGCGAACGGGTTGACCGGCTCGTTGGGGAGATTACATGATAGGGATACTCGTCGAGGCTGGTCTTGATCATGCCTAAGCTTTGTATTAAGCAGAGACGGAGACCATATGTAAACATCGATGGGGTTCGCCTTTGTTCATGTACAGGGATGTCAACTTGAACGTGACACTTCCCGACGTAAATGCGGATGAAGCATCCGACACGACGTCTGACTGTTGTATTCTGTATGCGGTACCTAGTCTGGTTGTCGCCGCCATCGTGATGGTACGCGACAACCCAAGAGGCGCAATCGATGCCAATTGGTAGCAAACACTGACCTCGGATTGTTCCGGGCGACTGAACTCACACGTGCACAGCACAGCCCGAGGCCGGGTCGATACCATCCAGAGCCAAATAGAACCGGAATGTTCCGGCCAATCGAAATCAAACGTGCCTCGCTGTTTGCAACATGATTATGTAACCTATTTCTGCTTGTTGCGTACCACTACATAAGACGGCTCGGAATGTTCCGGCCAACTGAAACTGCACGTGTGTATTAGTGTGCTGTGTTGGTTCGTTACATAATCTCTCTCCGCTTGTTCTCCACCATAACCTACGTACTAGTAATCAAATATACTGTATGTCTGTCATGTACGCGCCGGACGTTGTGAGATCCAAGCGGACGACTATGGCTAAAAGAGCAAAGGTAAATGTGGGTAGTATCGACGTCGCGTAGATATCTAAGCCTGTCGTGCAATACTTCGCGACAGGCCGCAGCACACACCGGTCTTGATTTTTTGGATATCTCAGCTGTGGACGCGGGTGATGACGAAGATGAAGAATCCGAGGAAGAAGACGGTGAATGCCCGTTCCTACGTTAATGGTCTCTATCGCATAATTGACTTCCACGCAGGATTCATAGACCGCAGAGCGGACATCGATAATGATTTCGTAGGGGAATATTCCAGACCTCATTGGTGTTTGATGGACGACTCGAGCACCGTCGACCCCGACGAACTAGCACGGTTCGTCGAAGAACGATACAGCGGAGTTCAGCATGTCAGGGCTACTGGAGTAGGGTCTGTCGATCGCAGGCCTTTGGCGGGCCCGTCTGTATGGGAAACAGAAGACGATATAATTCAATTGTCATATACATCAACTTCAGCAGATGCTCTGATCTGGAGGATACGCGTCGCGGTAAGCGTATTGTACGGGTTTAAAGTCTTGTCTGACCCTCCACTTGTACCAGAGAGGCCATGAATGCGATGTCGTCTGCACTATCCTCAAGCTTTGTGAGGCCAATAGTCAGCAAGCATGCGTGTTGTCTGCAAGCGCAATTCCAAGTGTCCGAGGGTCCGTTTACATCGAGTCCTCATGGGAAGCCGATGTTCAACGCTTGTTCAGGACAGTGGCATTCATCCGCCGCCGTTTTGCACCGGAGCAGATCCCCATAGATGACTACATGAGTCTCATGCAGGTCACGGATCGTGCACAGCTTGACATAGGGTCTTGGGTCCGATATACTCGTCGAGGCGTCTACTGCGGCGATCTGGCGTGGGTGAAAGACTTCGATCCCCACAGATGGGAATATACTGTGTGGCTGGTGCCGTGCTGCTGCGTGATTCTGGAGGCACGGTTGTTGACGAGCCCTCCAGCCGTGCGAAGCTGAAGCGCCGAAAGCAAAGCCGGATCCCACAATGTATTGTGCTCCCAAGCAATTTGGGTGCAGACGCCAACACCTTTTCATACACCAACATCCTAGATTATGATCGTCGTGACTATCAATATGGATTCCTCGTGTTGTCCGACGTTCCTGCCAATCATTTGTCTGACGACCATCTGGGCACCACCAAGACGGAACTCGGTCTGTTCCGCAGTAGCCCATTGTACGAGGACTATTCGAATCCGGATCATTCATCACTCTCGGAAATATTCGCGACATCCGTTGATCGTCAATTGTCGTACTCAAAGAAACGCGCTTCGATAGAGGTCGGTGACAGGGTGAGGGTTGTCTCGGGCCAGTATCTTGGGCTGATCGGATACATCATCGAGTATGATGGCCGCGATGCGCAACTCAAGGTTACGCGCTCAGACGACACCTCGTTTTTCATCAATGTCTCTGGGCCGGGTCTATTGGTCGACTTCCAGATTGGTGACTTGGTGGAGGTTTTCGCAGGCGAATACGCTGGATTAACGGGATGGATCTTTACTTTGGACCAGAAAACAAATCGAGCGCAACTCGCAGAACACAGACTTGCCCCGATTGGCTTCCAGGCTGCAGGGGGTAACCAGCGAAGTCGCCGCGTCAGAGCCAGTCTGAGCGAACTCGAACCTGGGCAAGACGTGATTCGAGAGGTATGTGATGCAATGTAGCGTCCTTCGCTTGCTAACGCGTGTTTCTAGTGGGATATTGTGCTACACTGCATTCGACAGAAAAAGATCGCGTTAGACCTCCACGAACCCACGGTCATAGGACCGCCCGCGTCTAGTGGCTCGATCGTGATGCCCAGATCTCGAGCAGATCCTTACGTCGACCTCGAGATCACTATCGTTCACGGAGACTTGAAGGAATGCTGGGGTCGCGTGAAGGCTATTCGTGATCGCGGAAAGAAGCTGGATATCATTACTGAAGGAAGGTCGATCAACACAAGGCTTACGCTTTCCGAAGACCATGTCAGAGATCGTCAGTAAGCGAATCTCTGTCTAAACGCATATACACCTGCTTTAACCGGTCGTCTAGTACCGGGGTGCCAATCCGCCGTCTAAAACGTATCCCAGAGTCTGTTCTGGAGTTGCTTCGCAATTCTAAAGAACGCGCGTGGACACAAGGACAAGAATCCTTTGAATTCACGCATAGAGAAGCACCTGAGTTTTCTGATATCGATCCAAGCACTCTGCCTGAGGTGGCTGACGTGTGGCCGGAGGTGGCTGGGGGTGACGAATTCCCTCGATTGATCCCGATCGCCACACTGCGTCCTCCTTCACCGGGTCCCCAACTTGCTGGGCCATCTATGCAATTACATTCAGGTGATTGGCTGCGTCATCCAAAACTAGTTGGGACGCCGCTCGACGTCATGATACGTAACGCGGAGGATGCGTACAATGGGAGATATAACAACAAAATCGGCACGATCAGAGAGGTCCCTAAAAAAATCAAACCCAAGCAGTATGGAATCGTACCTGTCTATCTGGATGGACATCTGGCGACGAAGCGCAACTTCAAGCTGAGCAAAGTGTTCCCATTGACTACTACAGAGTTCGAAGGACAAGTGCCAAGAGACGTCGTGCAGCCTATTCTGAAAATGTGGGGAGTAACTGTCATCATCATAGGTCCAGATGATGGAGGCTCAGACGCGTTCATTGGTGAATGGGGCCGTGTAGAGCTTGGGGGCGCCGTGTGCGTGGGGGATAAAATGTATTCTTTTCCAGAGAGCAGTATCTGCAGGTCTGATCCATACCCTCGCATTATTCCCCAACCGACGTTCACTATAGACTGAACTGTAGATACATGGTGTATATTTGCTCGGTATTTTACTGTGATTATGTATACCGTCCTCTCCGTTTGCCTTATGTCTGAGTAGCATTTCTCTTTTATTCTTCCTTCTACGGTTTGTTACCCGGCTTCTCATGAAGAGGCCGGTCTAGCCACATAATCTCTAATGTCTGAGACACAATCCTCACGCTTCACAGGAGCTGCACCCACAGCGCTGAATGGATGGCAACGAGTTGGGCGTCATATTTGTCGACAGTGATGGTGAAGAGGACCTAGGTCAGTTTGCGATCTGATGTTGTTCGACTTCACTGACATACCGCATGTCAGGCGTTGGTACCAGTACGGATACAGCCATCGTTGTCGATAGCGATGGAGAGACCGAAAGAGGTGCCACGTCTTACATACCTCATTGATTCTCCATACTGATTGCTTGACAGTTCCTTCGCGACCTGTTGTTGCTGCGTCGACGTCGAGAAGGGATCCGGGTGCTGCTTCGTCGCTGGTTAGACGGAAGTCGAAGACAGAAAGGGATGCGTCCGCTGCTGCCCACACTCCACTTATCAACACGATCTTCACGACACGCCCTCCTCGTCCGCCTAGACGGGTCTCCCTCGACATACCCGCGCGTGTGCCTGCTCGCAGTTACCATTGATTGGATCTCAATAGCCCCAATAACTCTACGCGGTCTGTTCCACTGGTCGACCGTGCCACTCGACAGATAACTTCTTTCTCTTCGGACGAATGGGAGAGCAGATTCAGGGGGCTCTCGCCCCCGCTGGCTGTCAGTGGCGTGCTAGCCTCGCCCACATTCTCTGTCGGAGCCGTGTTGGCGTCGTCGATGCCGGTGCATTCTCCTGGTCCCTCTGCGTCTAGTGGAGCCAGGAAGACTCGGCAGATCCGTTTACAATGCGCAGATCTGTGGGTCGATGGATCCGGACCACCCGAGATGTGTGATGTGGACAAGGCGCACATTTGTGCCATATGCTTCTCCTTGAAGTCACATCCTGTCTCATACGTCGAAATACCTTCTCAACTTCTCAATGCTAATGGTTTGACAGATACACATGCGGACATGGACATTGTTATGTGTGCATCCGACTGTGGCTTGAATATGATTGGCGTTGTCCAGAGTGTCGAATGACCATTAATCGTCCGCCTTTCAGAGTTTTTGCAGAGGAGGAGAGCATAGCCAGCAAATACAGGGAATGGGACACGTCTGTTGTTACATATAGCTGGGATGGACTCGTATTCCCTTTATCGACTTTGTGACTATGTAGTATGTGACTATAGCACACTCATACCTTCTCCTTGTACTTTATCGTCATGTCGGGTGTTCCCCTTACAGAACATGCAGTGATATCTTACGCTGGTGCGCTTGTGTCGAGAAGCCCTGTACGTACTAATCTTTATGAGTCTCGATGTGGCCATACATTAACGCGAACATCTAGGCCTTTCCCGGATTCTGTCGGGGTTTCTTGTACGCTACTAGTTGCCCTCGTACACTGGAAGTATTGGTCCCTATCAACTACGGTGTCAAAAATGCGGACGCTGTTGTGAACGATCTGTTCATTCATGCTTGGGTTCCTCTTGTAGGAGGCCCTAACGTGGTCGATATGAACATCGGCAAGGTGGTGGTCGACCAGCTTGAAAACGGCAGCTCGAAGAACGCGTATGCTTTTTTTTTTGTCCCTCCGACCATTGGACCAACCTTCAACGCGAACGAGTTGTCTATTGTTCGGAAGTGCGGAGCGGAGTGGTATGAAAATATCTTGGTCGTCAAGCACGGAGAAGGGCAGAAAGCGTTCAACGTCTGCTCCTCAGATCTCGAGGAAGTCGACGAGATATTGACAACGTACGTATAATTTTGCTCTATCCTCCGCTCCCCCGTCTCCTTCTCAACCAACTCCGCAGATACCTGAAGAACAAGATGCTGGTTTAACGCTGTCTGTAAACTGGTTGGATACAATAGTGCTGTCTCACTTCAACAAACCCCGCCAGTGAATATAATTGGGTCATAGGACGCCCCAGAATCGTGGTGCCTGTCTCACCTCGGATACCATTGTATGTGAAGTGAATATGTACGCACGCCGCGCTAACCAAAAACCCGATAGCATCTACATGTTTCATCCTTTGTCCTCCGAAGGTCTCTTGCTCCATTTGCATATATGTCTCATTCACAAAATCGACCACAGTTTATTGCCAAAGGATCGGTAACACGTGGACTCGCAAAACGATGCAATGAGTAATAAGCGTTGACATATTTGATCTGAATCTGTCTAGATAACAGTAAGCGAAGATCGATCTCTTATCTGCCGCTTCCATCAATGGGGCTGTGTCGCTGATTGCATCTTTCTATATCTAATATCTGTTCTATCTTAATGAGATCCGTGCTTATTCTTATACAGGTGACTACTGCCGCCTCTGCGTGCAGCGACACTGTGTTCATTGTCTCCCGCAGATGAACACCGTCCCCGATATTGGAGAATACAGTGTTGGGCATGTTCCCGCTGCTGCACATGAAGTCGGTCCTGACAGTGCCATATGGTGTTTCTTTGCTGTTCATGACATAGTGTACACAGAATTATTTGCCTACTTCACGTTGTTCGGTGTTATCCGATTCTCGAAAGTGTACGTCTATTCCTTGCCCATTCGTATTGATGTTAACGTCGCACCGCAGGTGCAGGGGTATGCGTGCTGCAGTCAAGGAGTTCTTTCGTCACCGGCTCGACACCGTCGTCGATAATTTCTTCGGGCCGGAAAACAACGCGAGGTTTTGGACGACCTTGCGAAATACTGACTCAGTCATCGGCGGTTCTGCGGTGCAGGTCGTCACCCGTGCCCCTTGGATGACACAGAGCTGGACGCCCGACAATTTCAATATATTCATTCCCGAGGGTACTATGCCCGCTTGGGTAACATTTCTGGCTTCTTGCCGCGGAAATCAGTTGCACACGTTGATGGATCAACCTGGGATCGATTCTACATGGTTTCACAACGCGAGGTCGCATCTAGAATATTCATCTAGGCTTACGGTGTGTTTTTAAGTGTCGTAGCTGGATTTATGATTCTGATCTTTTACCAAGGACCAGCCTCTCGCTATAACTGAAGCCCGAGGGCAGTGCATGTGGGCTTTAGCTCTACGTGCGCATTCTATGTCCGGCATGGCCATCACTACATGCAACTGCATCTATGTTCCGTACCCTCAAATGGTGAGTGAAATGAGAGCGACTGAAGCGTGGCATCCCTCTCCGATGGAGGCATGTCATAAGCTGGACAGAAGAGGCGTTAGAAGGTCGATTACTACCGCCAGCTGGTCTATTCCTTGTGGGGACAATTGCCCGGTTCTATGGAGACACTTGAATGGGTTGAAAGGCACTGGGGAGTTCTGCTGGAAGGGAGATGCAGATCAGACCGGTATTCCCGACACTGACAACAGATTGAAATGGTGCCTCGGCGACATGTGCGACAACTCTCTATGCCCTTCGTTCAAAGGAAATTATTATCCTTATGGATATCGTGTGAGTCCCGTCTTTGTGTTCGTATCGGTTGCTAACTACCTTGCAGCGTTAATATCGGCTTTTCGCTGATTCATTATTTACTTTCGTTCGTTTCCCGTAACGTATTTACCTTCGTTCAGTTTTAGTAGCTGATTGCCGTGTACTGAAATATCCACATCATCCTTTTGGAGCATAACTTTTGCTGGACAAAACAAAACAATAGTCTTTTGGCTGAGACATACGCTTCCGTGCTTGTAGAGACATCCTAGCTTCTCAACCTCTGCCTATGCAGCACGGTAATTACTAGCAATTGTCTATCACTGGTGGTCGAGCTGACATGCCTTGTAGAGCCTTTGCTCCAGGAAGACACAGAGGATTCGTGTTATTCCCTATACAAAAAGTCCTGTCCTCGCCACTGCAATCACGTCCGTTAGGCAATGTTATACGTGAAATCGTTGTAGATGCTGTCAGGGTCGGGTGCGATTTTGTGAAAGGTATATAATCGTCTTTCCTAGTGGATGCCGTGCTGACTGCAGTGCATTTGGACTCTCTGTTGGTTCGCTTAGCCGGATGAATTTGGTGTTGATGATTCAACACGTCGAATACGTTGCCGATCGACTCCTCGCGAGCTTAGGTGTCGGGAAGCAAATCTGCTCAGCAAATCCTTCTGAATTCATGGAGCTTATTTCGCTTCATGGAAAGACCAATTTCTTCGACAAGAGGGTGTCGGAATACAGCAAAGCCCGTGTACACGTCGGTGGACACGATATCGAGCGTAAATTGTGGGTGTATTGTGTGTCTGATTTTCATTCTTCTGACCAACAGTCAGTTCGACCAACGACGAGTTTTAACCGAATTGAACGCGGCATATGGGTTTCTCTTCCTCTCTTCTTTATCATATATTCGTATATATATTGTATATCCAGTCATATGAGACATTCGCATTATGTAAACAATCACTCGTCCCTTTGCACTACTTTCTTCGAGGGCCATGGCAGGTCGGTCTTATTACGGACTGTTATCCAAAATGCTAACGCCTGCTTCAGCTTGTGTTGACCGGATGTCCAAAGAAGAATCTGAACGAGCGACAATCACGATCGGCCGTCTTCAGTGGGACGACATTCCCCTACAGTTGATGGATCGTATGACGCCATCGATCTATTTAACGCGATATTCTCCACGAAACTTGCTTGCAATAACGTCGGAGGTATGTGGCTAACCGCTCCCGCAGAGCGGTCGAAGATCGAGGTACGTACATCGATTATGCATGTAGGTTTTACGCCGAGCCCTTCTGCAGTGCCTATCGGTAGTTCGGGAGATCTATTTTCCAAGCTGCCGGATTCTATCGCTTTGAGGGTGTTGTTCAAGCTCGTTCTCTGCGACAGAATGAGTTTTGGGCGAACATCCAGACGAAATAGGGCTTTATCTGCAAAGGCTCTTCAATTTATCGCAAGTCGTCTCTTGGACGTATTCGGTTTTCAGTTCGAGACATCCAGTTGTTGCAGGCCGCGAATAATACCATCATATCCGGATCTTCCGTCACCTCGCTCATCCACAAGGTCCTGTGTTTGTGCCGAACACATCGACTTTTACTGTGGCCAGGGGCGGGGGAACGATACAGTGAGATATATGACACGTGTTTCGTCCTACCGAGTTGCCAACATCACAGCTTTGGACTACGACGGCGTGCAGGGCATAAACTGCGTCTGGTGGATGATCGACGACCTTGGACGGCAGATTAACGTCATAGAATCCTATACGGATAGTGCCATGGATCCTTTGATGTTCTTTCACTCCACTCCGGTTGTATGTGCGTGGGATTGGGAGAAAATATGGCACGGATATGCCAGGCTGGCTGTAGATCGCATTGCGTTGACGACTCCCATGCAGATGCAACTCGAGCCCGATTTGGAGGTTCACCAGCGCGTCTGGAATATCCTCCACAAATATGTTGATCAAGGCTTTCAGTTCATGTTCGAGTACGAGCAGCCGCATGTTTGTGGAGTGGACCAGAGCTGCCCAGTCACTATCCGGATGAACATCGACTCAGGTTGTCTTGTTGCGCCGTTTCCGCCTGCATTTCTGAAAGTGCCTGCTGAGCCGCATCCGTATGTGACTTGCTGGTCTTTCCACGTACCGGGATGCACTGCAGGTATCCGACGCGGGGGTGTAGACATACGTCCTGCGACTTCATTTCAGGGTATTTATCTTTCTCTATCATTTTGGTGCGTCAACTCACGATATCAACAGACAATGTGTGGGGGCACATAGTCAAATACTTCTTGGAGTCACCGACGTGCCCAGAGGTCGTGCTTGAATATGAGGACTTCATCTAGTGGCATCGTTACTTGTATTATATTTGATATTTCGGTCTATTTTCCTGAACCGTCCCATTAAACATCCCATCAACAAAATTGATTCCGTGCTTGTCTTAGCATCTACCATCCTACATGGCCCCGCTCTCGTATCTGGAGGAACTTCTTATTCAAAATTGTCATGGCTATATGTGGCTTCTGGGCTGCGAGAAGACTGGTATTGATTTCGCCGCGACACGAGACAGAGAGATCAACGGTGCAGGGGCTTATTCTTTCAAAAGCACCAACCCCTCTCACGTTGTCGGCTGTACGCATGTTAGAGGAAGGCATCTGCAGTACACCCCTTCGCTAGTCGGTGAAGTTAGAATGGTTGAGGATATTGTCAGTTATTTGTTCCCCGTAATGTGCATGGAAAATTGACCAAGGTTGCTACAGGGAATTGATCCCGCTCTCGGGCTCCTCGTCACCGTCCGCCTTCCATGCAGAGCAGACTCTGCCACGTCTGAGTTTTTCATGAAACAAGTCGAAACTTTGCAGGACGTGGTGCAGACCGAGCGAACAACAAAGGTGTAGTCCTTCCTCGATCTGTCTTGTGCTTTTCACTGACAATTTTCCAGCCTTGTCATGCCGTGCAAAGTGATTGGCTCTCGGATAGTCCGGAAGACTCTAATGTCGCAGATATCAAGGTACGATGCCGTATCTTCCATCGAGAGGCCTAACTGACTTCGCGCATTGTATCTAGGTATGGGTACCAACTAACGGAGTAGCTCTACAAGAGGGTGCTGATTTTCGCTTTCTAGTTCGGATGCAGATGCGATGTGTTTTGGATGGCGAACACACGACCAAGGTGTGTTGGCATCATATGCACCGAATCAGCCTGAAAACATTTCAGGTGTTTTTCCTCATATGTGATAAATTCTACAGGCTGGTGGACAGCGCGCTTGGCCGAATGTAGACAAGATTATGTAACCAATAGCCGCACCTCTTGTCTCCATCCATGTCGACATTCATCTCAAGTCTATTCGCAAATGGGCCTCTCGGCGGGTATAAGGTGCTTGCTACGGGGATTTATAAAAGAGACTTCGACGCCCTAGAGACCGATCTATTGGAGCAAATCCGCCGGTGCATTTATATTCATTCAAGGATATGACACTCTCGCCCTCCACAGGGGTCACGCACAGACAGCCTTGTCTGCCAGTTTACGCTGCACAGATGATTGGGCAAGTAGATCGCATCATATACACGATCGACGAGGTGAGGCGTTGTGCCCTGCTGCATACATGTCAGACGCTAACCGCCCCTCTCATCAGCAGGATGACGCGCAAGCCTCCGTTGTGCGTATTAAATGTCCAGATATCTGTACCGACGCCGTGGCCAAGCTTTACATGGCCCAGACCAATGCATTAGATCGCATAATCGAAGACGACATGCGAGACATTGTGAGCCCTTTATTACACCCGAATGCGAGACCCGTAACCAACAGCGCATCGAGCCAGGGCTCGTGACGGACTCTTGGTTTGGACCTGACCGCCGGGGGATAAAAACGATCGAGGTGAGGGGCTCGGATTGTGTATACTTGATGAGAAGAATGATTGAATAGGTCGAGTCTAGGTCTGGATCAAGCACCCCGATATTCACACAGACTCGAGCCCTTGGGGATTCATACAAGAGGGTATGGACGTTCAGGTGACCGCCACCCTGAAATGTTTACAACTTGACATAGACAACAAAGGAGAGAGGAACAAAGTGAGACTGTGGCTCCGACACAGGGTTAGAACTGATCGGCATCTGACAGAGTTACCGAATGGACAGCGAGCGGATTCAAGTTGTTCCTAGAGGGGAATTTGGACAAGCGTAGCCAACGAGAAATAGGCAGTGAATGTCGTGTCGCGTATCTGTGCATCTCCTGTGAAACCTTCCTATGTCCGCTATTAGCCGTTTAATGCAGCTCCGAGAGTTATATCCTCACAAAAACGACTGTGGACGACCAAGAATATTGGCTACAGACAAGTACAATGTTGACTATGTGGGGACACGAGACAGGACGATCGAAAACACGACTGGGACTTTCGCCCGTTTCTCCTTCAAGGATGCACACGACGCGGATGTGCCTAACAATGACGAAGCATGGGATGGGCACTGGGTATTATCCAAATATCGGACCTGGGTGATCGGACAAGTCGATAGCATTGACGAAGGCCATAACGAAAACCCGATCAATAACCAGGTGCGAACACTTCTTATCGCCTATTCATCGCGACGAAAAAAGGGCTAATTGGCACCACAAAGGACAAAGGGACCGCCTGCTATTTGTTGCGTCTAAAATGTCCGGAACGCGCGAACGAGGAAAAAGAAGCTTCTTCCACAAACAACTTGAAGGGCTCAAAAGTGTCATCAAGAGCGACATGCATGACATGGTGAGTGTGTCGTTGCTATATCTCATCTTAATTAATACACCACACGCAGCCAGGGTCTGTTGCCGTCAGCTGGTTAGGCCCAGCGGATCCTGATGGCATCGAAACGATTCTAGTATGTACCAAATTTCATCACGATACGTTCTCCGTGCCATTTGAATCTTTCATCACAGCTCGTAGTTCCGTTTGAAATGGAGCCATGGTATATTCAGGCTGGATGCGACTTGCAAGTTACTGCATGCTTTACGCGAGACGAGCGCGCAGTGGGGGAGGACAAGACTGAGAAGGTGAATACGTAGTGCACGCGCTCCATCACGGTGACTGACTCGGATCGGAGATATTCACAGCATGGATACGAGAATACATAAGGCTGGATCCGACAGCCATCGGGCGTGTATAACAAATATTGTAGTAACCGGGATTTCTTACGCATTGTGTCCTGTGCCATAGTTTACTTGCCGTCCAATATGATTCAAACAGGATACACCATTGGTGACCGGTTTGGGCAGCTCGGTTCTACTAGACGAAGATTTCGGGCATGTGCGGAGAGAAATAATGGTGCCGCCACAGTTAGCTTGCAGCCCTAATGACGGGCCACAGAGTACGAAGAAGGGAACACAGCTGGTCGAGTGAGTAAACATTTTTCGGTTTTCACGTTTACCGCTCATTGTCGTTCAAATTGTATGCAGGCACGACAATTAACCACTATGATCTGGCACGTGCAGAACCACGCCGATCACCGATTGGTTTGAGAAGTTGAGACACCTGATAATATCTCCGACAAATGAATCGCGAGCATATATGAATGGCGGCTATTCGATGGACTGTTGCATCTCATGGCCGCAATATCGGACACTGTAGGCGAGAGCGACGCTCATGGGGACTGTGTTCTAGCTCTCGACGAATACAAAATACATTTCGCCATGACTAGGGACAGAGAAATCCGCACCATGGCCGGCGAAACGCTCCACCGATTTTCGTGCAAGAAAATGCACATCAACCCGACACCTGAGTCTAGTCATCGGGCTCAGATCTTTCGAACAATATTACCTGTGTACGAAACTTGGGTGGTGGGACAGGTCCACAGTGTTATGCCCATATATGATTACCAACCGTTGGAGGCTCAAGTAAGCGTCGTGGACACCTGCATATTAAACGGCCTGACACAGCACAGATCGATCCGAAGCGCGCGGGATTTATTATCACGATTAAATGCCCGGACACTGCAGATAGTAAAAGCAGGCGATTTTTATTGCAGCAGGTTCGTACACTAGAAGACATAGTAGACAGGACACCGAAGAGTGTTTGCCTAAGGTGTGTTCTCTCACATCCAGATTAGATATCTAATGCCATCAATCAGTCGGCCAAAATATATGGTTGGTTTGGGCCGTCGGTTAATGGAATGAAGACATTGGAGGTGCGATATATGTTTGAGTCAATACGCTTGTCTGAATCTGGATCAGGCTACAATCTGTGGGGATGACTTTGTGGCTTGGAATGGATTTGGGACGCCCTGGGTGTTTCTCCCCCAGCAGCATATGAAACTACAGATACATTTGACACGGGACGACACAAGCCATTCGAAGGTATTGTTGATCAGCAGACTGTGTGCTAATTTCTGACATTATTGCATACAGCGATACACGGCATGGATTCGCGCTTTCATGTTGTTGGATGACGATGACCTATAACATCTGAAGGATCGAATAAGAGGAGACAGACATTGCGTGTTCTTCCATGTGGCTAGCTAGATGGCTTGGTGTTTATCGCCACGGAGAGATGGAGGACCTATTATATATAATGAATATATTCCTACCCCCTTGAAGTGGACTGTCTTGGATTTCTCTCTCGTCAGTCAGATTATATATTGATGGTAATTCTACGTACAAGTATATACTAGTATGTACCGGGCTCTCGTCTACCTACCTGCGATTGAAGTTAGAAGCACATCGTGAGTATCCCTTGCATACTGTCCACTGCGATCTGGCACTGACAAATGATTAGTACTTGAAAATCGCGACAAATCGCCAGGCTTCTCTGTGTTGTTCCCCTGCATCTCCGGAGCTGTGAGTCTCCCACTGAACATCTATTTGCTTACCTGGCACCTTGTCGTCCGGGGGGGGGGCCAAGCACGTCTTATTCGTATACAGCGTGGAGTCTTGACCTGTACCTTATCGACCTTCGATTGGCCCCAGTCGTGTTGGAACACTATCTAAGAGTAAGCGCCTCGAACCGACGATAAACAGTGTGATCGGCACCTTCGCGATTGATGTCCGCGTTCATGATAGTCCATCTGAAATACGACCACGGCCTCCATGCCAGATGGTCGTAGGACGAGCCGCGTACTGTGAGAGGTAAGAGTCAGGGTCGTTCCCACTAGTGTTGATGTCAATCTTACAGGCACCACAGGTCCGTCATACATTTTAGCAGAATTCTGCATTCAAGCGGCTGCTGCATACACAAAGTTACAAATATTTTCTGTTCGAATTTTAGTCAGTGCTAGTGGTCTCAATTTATAAAGCTGTTGTACTCACCTAATATATGTCCAGCCCAGCCGGGCACAGTAGTGGGAAACAATTCGGTCGATATTCTGAACCCGTCCAATCGTCATCGCACAAACCTTCTCGCAGTGCTTGACGCCGCATCCTGCGCACGGGACGGGTGTTAGCCAAGCTCGGTTGATGCGCTTGTAGTGCATATGGATGATCGCCTCTGGATACAAGGATGACAAGGGAAAACAAAAAATAACACTGATGACGCGCACCCATTTTTGCCGCAAATGGCACCTGCCAGCTCAGCATCCACTCCTGCCGCTCCCCAGGACATTGCCGTCTCCACTCCGCTTTCCGCCGCATTATGTTGTTTGTACGGCCGATCTTGTATGCCCACCTATATCGCCTCTTCCACCGCGTTGTCGAATGAAGGCAGGGGGAGCTCGACGTCCCGGTCGCCGCGGTTTGGAAAGGTATACGTAAACGAAGCCCAGCCCATCACTGGACGAGGCTGCACCCGTGATAATTTTCTCGACGTCGGGATGGGTAGCAAAGTTCGGTATCTAATAAAGTCGTTAGCCCACTGTGCAGAATAACCTACCGAATAATAGGTGTCGGACCAAAGTCCCGACATTCTGAACCTAACGCAATGTTATAAGGTTTATGTCGATCTTGGCTATGCGTTTACTTACCAGATTCGCCATTGCAGGTGCGGTGTCACATACAGCGCTGAAAAACGAGGAAATAATAAGCAGTTCGTCGAAGTTTCAGAGGTCAAATCGACTAGGGTTAGTGAGAGACAAGAGCTAAAAGCTGTTATGTCGCTCGGCGCGACCTTAAATTCGGCCGCTCGTTTAGCAGCCCGGCAACTTCCGAAAACGTATATTATATTTCTGAACGATTCAACGCTTTGACCGCGATTATGCCCACTAACTTTAGGTAGTGGGTCCTGTAGCGCCCTAATTTTCAAGTATGCATTTTCTCACGGAAATCATGAACAAACAGTCAAATGGGGCGAACAAAACCCTAATGGGGAGAAACATGGCCCCATTTAGCTGCCACGTCGCCCTGGTAGCCATCTGCCACATCGGCCTGTCGAAACCTGTCAACGCCCACAGCCAAGCTAGGTTCGGATCAAGCCGCCTTCTCAGCTCACATGACCAGCACGTGCTTCGCAGCGCCTTCTGAGCAGGGGCTTGTCTCAAACTCAGAAAAAATGGGGATGTGTTCGGCGCGTTCTCCTGCGACAGCAAATTCGTCAAGTCTCTGGGTCACTTAGAATAATTTGTTCTTATTAGCAATTCGCATAAGATAGCCTCCTCAGATTTGACCTTTACTGCCCGAGAGCCTTATTATTCGGACGTTGATGTAGCTATGGAGAAAATGTATTCTGAACAAAGACTTCCGCATTAAATTGGTATTTGACAGTCTAAAATAATTTTGAGGAGACAGAATTGTTGGGACGTCAATTGCGATAGGTCTCCACCTTTTAAGTGTATCAAACGGTCCCAGAATCAACTTTCTAGAGCAGGACAAAAAGAGACCAGTTTGTGGGCATGATTTGTCAGCATCGCATTGTGTCTCTCCCGGCCTCTCCGTCCGCCTCCCATGTCGACTGGGACCAAAAACACGTCTCAACCCTCTCACACATGATTTAAACCACTAACATCATGCTAAATATTCTTTTCACCCATTTCATCGTGTCGTGGGTCACTTTCCCAAAATGGATGTTCAGAGAGAAGTGTGTGTTCTAAGCCAGAAAGCCCGTGAATCACTTAAGTTTTGGTGAACAATATTGTTGTAGAGACTCCATGGTTTCATAGAGCCCATAAAACGTACGGAGTACAATGAACACATATTTTGTTTGATGCCGATTTCTGCGAAATGACCCTTCCCAAAAAACGCTGATTAACAACGGTCTGGAGACGCCGATGTCAGAACTGAGTTGATAGATTGAAAGGACTCAATCGAATAAGCGCTTTAGCTCTTTATACTGAGCGATTCTGATCAGAACTGCTGTAGATATTCGACTTCCAACAAATCCCCTTTTTTCACGAGTTTGCGGCAAGCCTCTCTCCGAGATAGTCCGGCGCGCCGGACCGGAGACAGGCTTGCTCCGAACCTACAGCCAAGCAGCCATGTCAAATTTTCTTTCTTCCCCCCACCATCTCGCCTCAACGCCGCCCCAATGTCTGTCCTTGTGGATGGTGTCTGGACCTTCCGAGTTGTCATCTCCCCCCTTCTGCCTCAAACCACTCTCTCAATTGCTTTTGTCTCGTCCGGTCTTGGGTCTACCCTCCCTGGGCATTCCTCGGTTACTATTGCTGTCGACTGCGGCCCAATCGAATCTCTTAGCATCCGCTTACCTTGTGCTCTTTCCTTTGACCAGCAGACTGCTGTCTCCCTAGGTGTAGACTGGATTACCTCTGTGTGCAAGTGGTACCTTGATCACGGCTGCGAACTCCCGGGGATGCCTTTAGTCTGCGAGATCTCTTATATCCCAAACCTGTTGGTACGTGTGTTTGATCATCTCTCCATCACTTCATATTGTTAATATTCCTTTCAGCAGGTGCATCCACGGCCGCATCGGCAACCCCGGTTTTTAATGGTGAGTCATGTGTCATCTCTTGTGTCTTTATTCATATTTCAATGTTCTCTCAGGGCCGGCACCGAATCCCCCAACTCCCCCAGACCCGGTGGGTGCTTTCACGCTCTGCCCACATCCGGTGGTTACTCCCCTACATCCGGTGGGCAGTCTCCTACGTCCGGTGGGAGCATCCCCAGCATTCGCGCTTGGTGGAAGTGAGGCATACGCGTCTCATCATCATGCGCACACATCTAAATCATTATATTTGTTATCTGCCAAACCTCCACCCGATTATCCCGTCCCTAGCCATTGTATCTACCCTAATAATAATGTTACATCTATGGACTCATCCGTGTGCATAAAATGGGTGGGACAACTCAGTTGTCAAAATGAAGTACATAATGTACATTGAGTAACGGGCGAAATTCCGGTAATGGTATGGACCGGATTTCCGACTGAAAGCTGGACAAGCCTGTAAGGGGATGCAGTGAGCGCAGTGCATCGTCTCCCTCTGTAAAACCCCACGTGAGTTTATTTTGCTGACATGAACACTTTCCGCAATCGAGCTCAATCGTGTTTACTCTGTTTACTCGTTTGCTCCTCTGCCGCGCATAACCGTAGCCATGTAGTACAAAGATTGTTACGGAAATCTACAATGGAAATGCTATATGATATCCAAGTTAGTGGGCTCTGCCGCAAAGCGCGCTACAGTTGTTATATTGTTTATACTTGTTTATACTTGTTGATACTATGCAGTAGATATGATCGGCAAATTCCGCTTATTTGTACTAGCGTCTATCATTTGGCTCTGTCGCTGACCTAAGCAACACCTGATACGTGGGCTCTGCCGCGAAGCGGGCCTACTGGTACTTATCAAGTTTTTTTCCCTCACTCGGAAAAAAAAAAAAAAACAATTGATTCTGGTCTGACTACGGGAGACTAGAGCGCCTCTTGCTTCGGAGTCTTTCTCAGAAAAACTTGTCGGTATCATCGCAGCACTGCTACGTCACGTAGCAGTGCTGCGATGATAGTTCTTCGAGTTTCTCCTCAAGCTGCTTAATTGCCAGCTGAACAGAAACCCTTGCAACCATCTAGGGTCTGTGTGAGGTCAGGCTTGGCCGTCTCGCCCTCGATGCTCGGCGCTTATGGTGGATTCTACACACTGCTGCCCCCGCGCTCGCGCCTACATTGGCGCCGACCGCCTGTTGTGCAGAAACTGGGGGATGAAAAACATGGTGAGTAGTACCGCTGAGTTACAGATATTTGCCGGGTTAACCTGGTGCATAGCTTGCGTAGAGATGACGGAACGACGACGGAACTCGCCCCAGCGATGGTGCGAAGCATCCATCACTCAGTTCGCTTAGTACGTCGTCCCATTGTTTCTAAATTTACGTATCGCTGACTGTGAGGCGCCTCCAGGACAGTGGAGAAAATCCTCGCCTTCGTAGGTCACGGGCGGAGTCTAGCGGCGCGTCTTCCGCTCGATGGGGGACGCCGACCTCATCGTCGAGCGCAACGCGGGCCTCAAGCACGCCTTATATGTCTTTGGCGTACGTCGTCCTCCCCCTGTGTACGCACACACAGCTAAATGGTCGGCAGGTCCAGTCGGGTATCATCGCAGCAGTGACGATGGCCGAGTTGCAGGTGCGCCCCCGCTTAACCCGCACTTGGTTCTGCGACGTGCAATGCTAACGATCCCATCCGCAGAAATACGCCACGCAGCGGCACGAGGAGCTCATCGCCATCCTCAAAGAAAAGGGCTTCAAGCACCGGCGCTCCTCGTCCTCCTCCTCGTCCTCGGGCTCCTCCCGGGCTCGCTGCACCCCCCGTCCCCGCGCGAGAAGCGCCCCTCGAGCACGAAGACCGATTTCAGGTACCTTTCCTACCCCCTCCCCCCATCCGCACCATCCACCCATCTCTAACTCCCTGCCCCCCTAATTGCAGCCCGCCCCCAATGCTCCCCGCCTCGCCCAAGATCTTCCACGGGCGCACCGAAGAGCTCACACATGTCGTTAACACCCTACTCTACTCCCCCTCCACCCCCTCTGCTCCCGCGCGGATCACCATCGTGGGCCCCGAAGGCATCGGCAAGAACGCGCTCGCGCTCGCGGCCGCGCACCACCACCGCCCTCGCTGCGCACTTCGGCATTAACCGCTTCTTCGTCGAGTGCGCGGGGGGCGGGGGACGCCAAGGCGATCCTAAGGGCGCTGGGGGCGCAGCTCGGATTGGGGGAGGGGGGAGGGGAGGGTAAAGAAGGTGGTTATACGCGCGCTGGGTGCGCTGGGGGTGGGGGCGGGGGAAGGTGCTGGTGGTGCTGGATGGGATCGATACGGCGTGGCGCCCGTATGAGACCCGGAACGACGTGGAGGACTTCTTGTCGCTCTTCGCGGATCTGGAGTACGTTGCTCTCGTCGTACGTCCCTCCCCCCCCCACCCACCCACCACTCACTAACCCCCTCCCCCCTCGGTAGATAACCCTCCGCGGCGCTGAGCGCCCGCGCCCCTTCCTCCCTTCTCTCCCCGCTCGCGCTCCCCGCCGCTCACGCGACCTTCCTCGACATCGCCGACGCCGCCGATGAGTTGTTACAGCTGACGGGGTGCGTGCCGGGGGCGCTGACGGCGGTGGCGGGGCTGACGGCGTTCGAGGGGTGTGCGTCGCTCGTGGGGCGGTGGGAGAAGGAGGAGGGTGGGGAGGCGGGGGGTGGTGGGAGTGTGTTGGGTGGGGGTGGGAGTGTGGAGGAGCCCGTGCTGATCGTCGTCGAGGAGCCCATTGCCGTCGTCGCCGAACCCACCGCACCCACCCGAAAGACCCCCTCCCCCTCCCCATCCTCGTCGAGCCCGCGGAACCGCGCATCCAGAGCGCCGTCTCGGAAAAAACCCTCCTCTCCTTCCACGACTGCGCCGCGCGTGCACCCACGCCGCCGCGCCCGAGCATCGCGAGCGTGCTGCTGCTCGCCGGGGTGGGGGGCACGACGTGAGCTGCAAGGGTTTGTGGTAGAGTGCTCGCATTGCCATTGCACACCGCGCGCCAACTGTGGAGGGATCCCGATTTGCGTGGACGCCATCCGGCATCATCATCAGCAACGGCCCCTCGACCGCGCGCGGCCTCGAGTGTGGGTGCCCGTCCGGAGACGATGACTCGCGAGCACCAAAATACTGAATCAAGCAAGCAACCCAAGTACAAGCCAAAGCTAAACTCTATGCCTATTTATCCAACCTCGCGCCGCAAAACGCCCAAAATCCGAAACACTCAAAAATCGTCTCAGACGCCCCTCGTCGCGTGCGACGAGCGAGTCCGTGCACCACCACCACCCACACGCATTGTACTTTTACCATCCCCCATATGCCTAAGTAATTATCTTTACCTACGTGCTTACCATGAAATAAGAGGAGCCCAACTTAAGTGTTGGCGGTCCCCATCCTAAATCACTTATCAGTTCTGCTACATCTTAAGTTCTGTTAGTATAGTGTACCACCATGTATTTCACCTATATATACGTGTTCCGCTCACCTTGCTTGAACTTAAGTTGTCGACTCTTAAGTTCCAACGCCCCACGTGCTGGCCACAGCTCAAGTTCCATTCAAACACTCAAGTTCCACAACTCAAGTTCGTACAACTCAAGTCACATTCACAATCACAACTGAAGTCCTCGCACTTAAGTGCGGCCGACTACAGTTCTCTACTACTTGAGTTCTTAGAAATCCTTGTATGCCCGATGGATACCCTAACCCGTAGTCAATAACGAATAGATGAATATATGAAACCATGGCACGCACCATTTCATCCATCCACCTGAAGACTACATCACGCCACCCATCGATCTTCTTCACCAGCTCGTCGATGGTGGTTGCGGAAACCCAGTCGTGATGCGCGCCCGAGTCAGCGCTCTTGAAAACCACCCTCGTGTTGTGTTCCAGCCGCTTGTACATAGCCGCTTGCATGCGAGCGAAGCTAACCACGCCATTAATGCCCCCATTTTGTTGCTCCGCACGGTCCCCCAGTCCCACCCACACCTCGCTATCGCAGCGGAATCTCTCGATGACACGCATCAGCTCTGCGTGCTTGCGTTCGTACTGCTCCAACCAGCGGTACATCTCTGCTTCTGCACGAAACCACTGCACTCGATCACCTAGCACAGGTCAGTATATGTCCGACACTAAACATAAATATCACTTACTTTCCTCCTTGTACTCCGCCAATCTACCCTCACCCAGAGTTTGTCCCCTCGTCATATTTTCAAGCCATATCCAGCCATCTGACTTTTTCTTCTTCCCCTGCCGCTGCTTGCCCGCGTGCTGCTTCCCCTGCTTACATGTTGGTGACATCTCCACGTCGCTATCCTCCGCCTCAGACGAGGACGAGGCCGACACTACCACTACGTCGTCTGGGGCAATGTCCCTCAGACGTTTTGGCGGGCGTTGGGATATTTTGAAACCTACACAACGTGTCAATAAAATACGTCCATGCAGATAATAAAAGGCGGGTGCAGCGTACCTGAACGCTTCAGCGTCTGAATACCGGCTAATAACCGGGGCTCAGGCTCGTCGTCTTCGCTCTCCTTCCCCCGCTCGAGTGGGGACAGTGTCGAGCCCACCGCTGCACTCGAGAGCGTCACCCCGCTCTGCAAGTACCACGCCGTACCATCAAATAATCGCGAGTCCCCCTTCGCGCGATTCAAATGGGTTTCCTTCCTCCGCGTGTCCCGGTGGGTCAGCGGCGGATAAGGCTCGACGGCGTCCTTCTTCATGTGGCCCAAATGAATCAGCGCTGCTCGCGCCCTGTTGTACACTGTGATTTCAAAGGTCTTCATCAGCTCCGCTTTTTGGAGGTTTTGCGCCGTCCACGTGATCCCTGCCTGGCCCCGGTAGTCGAGATCCCGAGCCTTCTTGACGGCGGACAACGCCAAAGAGGCCACACGGACAGCCAGGATACCGCCATTGGCCTCGCCACACTGCAACTGAATCTCTGCCTCCCGCAACTCTGAGTGCTGGTTGTTGACATCAACGTCCGTCGCCTTGCACTGTCCATGCTTCATGCGATAGGATGGGAGTTGGACAGCTGTTAGTTCTGGCTCGTCTACGTCGAGTGCACTGAGCGTCAGACGCGGGTATATCTCGTGCTGGCGTTCCCTGAATTTCTTGAGATTGATATTGAGGGAGTCGCATAGTTTGGTGATGGTCGCCCAAGTGTCTTGCAAAGGATGCTGCCGGTGGCTTTCCACAAGCGCGATCACCAGGACTCTGCATCGCGGCCCATTAGAATCACATTCATGTGCAGATATTTAGAAGAAATGCTTACTGCTGACGCTCGATGTCTAATCCGTTGTGAAGCCACTCTGCCACCAGTGGTCTCCCTTCATTCCCGCCGTCGCGCTTGGATCTCTCTCGCTCTGCCGCGATCAGAGAAGCCAACATGCTCTCAATGGTAAGAACTAAAACTCTTGAGGCCCGAATATACAACACAATTCAATGAACACGTACCTTCTGTCGACTTGTGCTGATAGACACTCTCAGGCTTACCAGCGGCAGACTTGGTCGTCGTTCGAGACTGTTGCGACCAAGCAACTACTTGGGTGGCATGCTGCTTGCTGAGGTCCTCCACAACAGCCATGTGAAGCTCAAACAATTGAAGCGCGTCAAGTCGCTCCTCGGCAAGAAGTTCCGCTGTGAGATATCAAGTCAGTGAGTGGCACTACTCCGATGACAGAGACATACCTTGACGCAGTAATTTCCACGTATTCCACGCATCCATGACAAAGTTGATGATGTCGTGCCGCGCCGCTCCAGTCATTTGGCGCGTTGATGAACCGAGGGGGTTCAGGAATGCCCAGAGCATCTCCGCCGTCTCCCCGTGGAAATGCGCCCTGCATGCAAAATACGCCGCCTGCCAAAAAGATTGGCAATCCAGCCCGTGCCCATTGATATGATCCGCTGGAATCTGTCCTTCCATCTGAGCGAGTAGCGTGTGCAACCAAATTTCCTCCGGAAAAAGGTCGATCGCCCGCTTAACCCGGTTGACCATGAACGAGCAGTAACTGTCGTAGCTGCAAACGTGTGGCGAGGCGGACTCCGGGGTGTGAGGTGGGGAATTTGTGTGCCTGAAATGCTCGCGTTGTGCGTAAGTGCCTAACGCGAAACTATTTGGAAAAATCAGCGCATGACCGCATTGCCAGAGGGAAAGACTCACGCTTCGCCCTTGATCATGTCCACGAATGACCCCGCGATGGCATGGTCGCATGCACAGGCGACGACGCCACTGACAGCCGTATTCCCATACTTCACTTGTCCCTGGTGCCGAATAGATCCAATGTGCGCCTTGCACGGTACTTCCTTGGGTTTGTCATCAGCAGCGAGCAGTAATAACGTCAAACTTTATTTACCTTGTCTTCCTCCGGGACTACATACGTCTTCGCTATCCTTTCGAACTCTGCCTGTTTGGGAAAATACATCCTGCCGTCGGTGAGGGCTATGTCGCTACCGTCATCACGTTTGAAGAATAAATTGGCTTTGAAGTTTCCATCAATCGTTTGATGTTGTGCGATACAGTGCCTGGAATTCCATAAACATCGTCGCCGTCCAAGTGAATATCCTGTACTCACCGAAGATATTTCGGTACGTGAACCACTAAGGGCATATTCACACCGCGTTCTGGACAAGCCCCACATTGGAGACCCAGATATCCGATCGGGCGATTGGGATAAGGGCGGTCAACTTCGCCAGGAAGCAGTTCATCGACCCTATGGGCATGCCCCCGCCGCATGACGATACCCAGATGTTCGTGAAACCGAGTAATCGCAAGAAAGTTGACGTATATGTCCTATAAGATTTAAGTATTCTTATCTGGACCTGAATTATCGGTCAACTTACCGGAACTGAGCCCGCAAAGAATGGATCTGCCATCCGCTGCAGAACGCGCACAAAATTGTACGCCGAGCCCTTCCCTTGGCTCCGCTGCTCTCGGTAGTACTCGAGGAGGCCCAGAGTATAGCCTGTCTTGGGATCCTTGATACTCCCGGGGAAGATGCCCGCCTGTAGGAGTTGCTGGAATTCCGGGGCGCCACGAGTCCCATCCGAACCCTTGCACCGACAGAATGCAATGGCGGTAGCATGAATGCCATTGGATTCCACCGAGGTAAAGCTACGGCCCGGGTCCGCATCGGGACATCGCTCCCCCTGGTGCCCTAGCCCGATGACGGTGTTCTTCATCACCCGACAGAAATCGTACTTCTCAAAAAATCCGTCTTTGGCATTCCAAACGAGGCCCCAATGTGTAGGCATCGTCCGGTGTTTGTTGAGCCAGCATTGCGGACATAGGACCTCTGCCTGGAGGCAATCATGACATGCCACCTTCCGTGCGCGTTGGCCGCAAGCGCAGGGAGTGAGGACAAGGGAGTGGTGGTAAAGCGATAGCATGGTTTGAATAAAAATGGGTTCCTGCTCTTTGAGTTCGTTCATATGAGCCACGTTCTTAACACATAATTAGTTATTTACTTCAAGTGGCAAAACACCGTACACACCTGTCGTGTCTTCGGGTCTTCATCGCACGGCACCGTGGTTTCATACGAGGGGACCGCGCCTGGCTCCTCTTCAGTCACGTCCAGGAACGGTAGGAACGGGGTATCCATGGCTGCCGGAATCTCGGGGAAAACGAGTTGCGGCAAAGGTGCTCCTGGCGCGTTTCGAGCGTAGCGCTGTTCAGTTTTTGGAGTAGCTACTGGAAGTCAGTGCGTGGGTCGGGACGATGGTGATTAAGCCTCACCCGTGTGGTACATGATTTTGTACGATGGCAAGCCGGTGGCAAGGAGCGATGTGCCAGCAGCGTTAACAGTATCCTCCCGCTTTTCATTTTTTTTGCGAAGACGCTTCATGCTTGCGAGCAGGAGTGGAGGGAGGAGGATGACAGGTAGCCTGCACAGCAGTCGGGAACGTCAGTTTGCGAGGAGGGAGGAGGGTATGGAAAGAGCGCACTTGGTTTTTGATTAATTGATGGAGGCCACAAAGGAAATTGGTGCAACTCGCGACCACTTGCCTCGTGTAAAGCAATCAAGGATGCTATAGGTTTTCCATCTCAATGAATAAATGAATATAAAACACTTTATAATTCCGTACCCAAGTCAAAGAAAGAAATTGGGTGGGCGCCGCCTGTGCTCTTCGCATGGTAGCAGGGCAGAACCCGGGACTCGCCCCGTTGAGGGAATGCTGGCGCCTCGGAAAACCAAAGAAAAATGAATATGAAAGCAAGAAAAGAAGCCTGTATCGAAAATGCCCGTTTAACAGGTACAAGTCGAAGCGAAGCGTGTATCCATAATGCCCATTTAACAATTGCAATGTATCTACAGAGCCCGTTCGACTACAGAACCCATTCAACTACGAAAAATGGCCGTGGGGAATATTAAGGTACCATGAAAGAAAAAGATGTAGAATGGCCGTGTCAAAACAGGTATGTAGAATGGCTGTGTCAGAACAGGTACGTAGGTTGCGCGACGTGCAGTCGCGCGCGCTCTGTGTGCCCATCCATCGTGAGTGTTGGGGAGCTTGCTGTGCGCGAGTCGTCGGGCATCCTGCGCGCGCCGCCGAATGTCGAATACATAGCTTGCTCGACATGAAAGTCGGGCGAGGCTGACATGGAGTCGAGCTGTCACGTACCGTGACATCGGACTCCCTCGGCCTCCGAGGATCGCCGAATCGTAACGTCTCCATTCTTATTGGCTACTTCATTCACCATATGCTCAAGACTCCCTATGAATCACTATGACTTTCTTCGTCGGCGACCTCGGACTTCCGACGTCCGCCGACACAGCATTGACTTACATTGACTCATACATACTCATTCCCATCGCGGAGCCTATCGGCCTCCGATGATTAATTACACTACGATATCATTTAAATAGCTCGATGTACTCTCGCTTCTAGTCAGTTTGAATATCGACTAAGTTTCCCTCTTCTCAGTTCTCTTCCTCTCGGTCTTCCGCCCTCCTCCGAAATTGGACACTGGGTGTAGAGAAGGGCGCAGCGCACGAGCTGAAGCCAAGTCCACTCCCTCCGTCGGTCCCCGAGTCGGACCTCCGTCCGGCATCCGATAGGACTGCACACTTTCCACGAAGTCCCCTTTTGTGACGTTCCTCCCTTATCGTTCACATAAGATATTGTCTCACAGCACTCTCGGACCCCGACGGGCCCCGACGGAATTCTGGTACTTGACAGTATATTCAAACTCACTCTTCTTACACCCAACCGTTTATGGCTTTGGACCTCAACACACAAATCCAACGAAGAAACGAACGTGCCTTTCAGCGACTTGCACGACTCTCATTACTCCTCCAGAAATCGCCGAGCAACGCCAACAACAGGATCAGGCTATTCGGGACTCTCGCATTAACTACAGCGCGGGCCTCCGAAACATAGCCAGCCAAAATATTCAATCATCTTTTGTCACTCGGCAAAGCGCTCACATTGCTGGCAGTATGACTTCCACACAAACACTTCCTTCCCAAACCCGCAACCCCACTTCACCTAATCCCTTCGATTCGATCTCGCAAACTGGTGGACCCCGATCAGGCAGGAATAGCCTGGTACAGATAGATGAAGAATCGGACGAGGAAGACCACCCTCAGACCCCGATCTCCTCTGGGGAAACCGTCGGCCTCCGACTCCCCCTAAGGAGCCGGAAGAGCGCGAACGTCCACGAAGATCATCAACCAACCCTTTCCATGATATTATTGGTGGAGTTAGCGGAGGCGGTGGAGGTAACGGCGGAGGTGATGGTCCAGGGGCAACGGGGGCCGACGCAGTCGATCCTCAACCCCCGACCAGAACCCGTTCAACAACCCGAACTTGTTTTTTACGTCCCTCACCCCAGCCATGTCTCAGGGTATTGGCAACACACTTAATCAACGCGATACTTCCAACGACAAGACTCGGTCCCGAGTTCGGGATCCCGAGACATTCGATGGGAAGGACCCCGAGAAACTCCGAACCTTCTTTTCCAGGGCATTCTGAACTTCCGCGATCGCCCATCGGCATTCGTCCGCGATCAGCAGAAGGTCAACTACATGATCTCCTACCTCACAGGAGATGCCCTCAGATGGTTCGAACCGTCCTACGTCAATCCGGACCCGAACAACACTCCGAAATGGCTTAACGATTACAATGCCTTTGTTTCGGAACTCCAGCTCAATTTCGGCACCTACGATCCCCGACAGGACGCCGAGAACGAGATAGTTGCTCTACGTATGGGCGACGGACAACAGATCCAGAAGTATCTGGTCCGCTTCAATAAGCTTTCACAGCTTACAGGCTGGAACTCCGTCGCTCTCCGAAAGGTCTTTTATGATGGACTTCCCGAGCGTATTCAGCTCAAACTCCGAGATCTTCCTGGCGGGAAACCTGATTCCCTTGATGTCCTCAAAATCTCTGCTCAATCCATCGACGCCTCCCATTGGGAATGGCAGAAGGAGCAGCGATTTCGGCATTCTCGGGCCCCGCCGGCGAAATCTGGAACCTCCGACAATTCAAAGCCGGCCCACTCAGGCAACTCTGGCAATCATCCCACTCCCAACAACGCCAATAACGACTCCAAAAAAAGAAGCAGAAGGGAGGCGGGGGGAACGGAGGGAACTCCGGCGGATCCCCCGCTCAAACCTCGACTTCTACACTTCGGAGAAGCCTTGGGCGAAGATGCTAGGATCTGACGGCAAACTGCTTCCTGCCGAGAAAGCCCGTCGGCTCGCCGAGAACCTGTGCCTGCTTTGCGGAGGAAAAGGCCACCGCAGTGACGCCTGTCCCAAGAAGAAGGTGTTCGGACGTGCTGCTTCCACTTCGGGAACCGCGGCAACTCCGACTACTGCAACCCAGTCGGGAAACTAAGTAGCGACTCTCGGAAGTCCGTGCGGCCCGAGGGTCGTGAAGACATCCCTGACCGCACCCCCGACTCTTTTTTACGACTTAATGCTTCTGCCTCAAGACCCAAATTCCTTATGCCCATTCCTGCAGTCTCCGCAGATTCCGTCGGACTTCCGAGCCCTTATAGACTCCGGTTCGTCCGATTGTTTTGCAGACCCTGTATTTTGTACGACCAATAATCTCACACGTGTTTCTATTCCTCCGATCGGCCTCCGTCTGTTTGATGGGTCCTCTGGGACCATCATCTCTGAAATCGTTCGTCTCGACGTTCGGTTCCCTTCGGGTGACACAACCCGGTTGAATTTTATGTCACCACCTTGGATTCTGCTTGCTCTGTCGTCCTGGGACACAACTGGCTCACCCGCTACAATCCGTTGATTGACTGGGTTTCGGGCCAAATATCTTTCCGCTCGCCTGGCTCTGCAATTCCACCTTCGGCTCCGTCCGAAGGCTCCCGTCGGCCTCCGCCGGCTCCATCCCTCCCTAGGGGAGCCCTCTGTCGCTCCTTCGGCTGACGCTAAACCTCCGTCGGTCTCCTTGATAGGAGCAGCTGCCTTCGCCAGTATTCTACGCAGCGAAGGTAGTCAAGTATTCCGTCTAGGCCTCTCAGAGGTCCTAGGACGTTCATCTGATACTTCCTCGCTCCGGATTTGTCCGGACTTCCGTCGGAGTATCATGAGTTTGCTGATGTCTTTTCGGCTTCCGAGTCGGAAAAATTAGCACCTCATCGGCCATACGATCTCAAGATCGAACTAGAGGATGGGGCATCACCTCCGCCCGGTCCTATATACTCCCTTTCTCAGCTAGAATTGGCGGCCCTCCGAGATTTCCTTGACAAGAATATTAGTAACGGCTTCATTCGACAAATCGACTTCCCCGCACGGCGCTCCGATCCTCTTCGTTAAAAAGAAGTCTGGCGAGCTTCGGCTCTGTGTAGACTTCCGAGCACTTAATCACATTACTCGGAAGGATCAGTACCCGCTACCGCTCATCTCGGACCTCCTTGACGCCGGTCGTAGCGCTAAGGTCTTCACTAAAATTGACCTAAAACATGCGTATCATCTCGTCCGGATCACCGACGGCGACGAATGGAAAACAACATTCCGGACTCGCTACGGTTCCTTTGAGTGGCTGGTGATGCCTGAAGGCCTTACCAATGCCCCTGCCGCTTTTCAACGATTCATGAATGACCTCTTTTCGGATCTCCTCGACATCACCGTCGTGGTATACCTCGACGACATCCTCATCTATTCGGAGGACCCGTCGGAACACCGACAGCACGTTCGAGAAGTACTTCGGCGCCTTCGGAAAGCCGGTCTGTTTGCTTCCCTCAAAAAGTGCGTTTTCAACGTGGAAACTGTTGAATTCCTCGGATACATCCTATCACCGGAAGGACTTACGATGGACAACTCCAAAATCGAGGTCATTCGGGAATGGCCGGAGCCCCGAAAAGTCAAGGATGTGCAATCATTCCTTGGCTTCGCCAACTTCTATCGTCGCTTTATTGCGAACTATTCGGACATCGTCGTGCTGCTGACACGACTTACTCGGAAGTCCGAACCCTGGCTTTGGTCCCCTATATGCCAGGAAGCATTTGATACCCTTAAGCATGCTTTCACCACTGCTCCGATTCTTACGCATTGGGTTCCAGGCGCACAACTTACGCTGGAAACCGACGCATCCGACTACGCCATTGCGGCGATTCTCTCAATAACATCGGCGGACGGAGAAATCCGCCCAGTCGCATTTCATTCTCGGACCCTCTCAGCCCCCGAGCTAAACTACGACACTCATGACAAGGAACTACTGGCCGTTTTCGAGGCCTTCCGAGTCTGGCGCCGATATCTGGAGGGAGCAGTCCCACCAATTGACGTGGTCACTGACCATAAGAATCTGGAGTATTTTGCGACTACGAAACTCTTGACCCGCCGGCAAGCTCGGTGGTCCGAGTATCTGTCGCCTTTTAATTTCATCCTTCGGTTCCGACCGGGACGCCTCGGAGGCAAGCCTGACGCTCTCACTAGACGATGGGATGTCTACCCTAAAGAGGGGGATAGTGGCTACGCCAATGCAAATCCGCATAATTTCCGACCAGTATTCACTCAGCATCAGATTGGTGCGTCCCTTCGCGCATCCGCGCTTTGGACCCCGGCGCTCCGAGCTGGTCACATTATGGACATTGATCAACTTCATGCGGACATCCGAGATGCCCTACCTTCTGACCCTTCTGCCTCACGACATCTTAATGACTCCTCGGACCCCCGATGGGTCACCCAAGATGGACTTCTCTATCACGATGGACGTATCTACATCCCGACGCCGCGGAACTCCGACTTCGGGTTCTGCTCGACAAACACGATCATCTACTTGCTGGTCATTGGGGAGAAAACAAGACCCTTGCCTTGGTCCGACAGGAATATGTGTGGCCCGGACTCCGAGACTTTGTTAAAAGTTACGTCCGATCATGCGTTTCTTGCAAACGCGGCAAATACACTCACCATAGACCCTACGGACTCCTTCGGCAACTCCCGGTCCCCGAGCGGCCTTGGGACTCGATTTCTATGGACTTCATTGAACAGCTCCCTATGTCTGACGGCTATACCAGCATCCTCGTCATTGTCGACTGCCTGTCCAAGATGGGACTCTTTATTCCCTGTCACGGCAAAATCTCGGCTTCCGAGTTAGCCCATTTATTCGTTCTTCACGTCTTCTCCAAGCACGGAGTCCCGAGCCATGTCACCTCCGACCGGGGCACCGAATTTGTTAATCATTTCTTCTGTTCCTTGGGAGAAGCGCTCAATATGTGTCTACACTTCACCGCCGGATACCATCCCTCCGCCGACGGACAGACCGAGCGCGTCAATCAGACCTTGGAACAATACATCCGGATGTACTGCAATTACCAGCAGAACAACTGGGCTGCATTTCTCCCTCTAGGCGAGTTCTCCTACAACAACACTCCTAATGAAACTACCGGAGTGTCTCCTTTCTTCGCCAACAAGGGCTATCACCCGTCGTTACCGTGCACCCCGAGAGGGATATTACCATCAATGCCTTTGGCTTCCGAACAGCGCGACCGACTAGGAAATTCTCGGAACTCTTCTATGGTCCATTTGAAGTTATTGCCCAGCCCGGACCCGCTTCCTTCACCGTTAAACTTCCCCGAGACATGCGTCAAATTCATCCCGTCTTTCATGTCTCTCAACTCGAGCCCTCACATCCAAATACTATACCAGGTCGAGAATGGCCTCTGCCGGCCCCGATTGAGATAGAAGGGGACCTCGAGTATGAAATCGCAGAGATATTGGACAGCAAAATCGATCGGCGCCGTCGGCCTCCGCTAGTCTACCTTGTTCGCTGGGACGGTTATGCCGGAACAGCAGAGGAGACATCCTGGCTACGAGCCGATGAACTTGCCCATGCAGCAGATCTTGTTGAAGAATTTCACGCCAAACATCCTAACCGTCCTGGTCCGTTGTAACATCGGACACCGACGGTCACCAATGCGACTCGTTTACAATGTCTCGCACAGGTTTTTACGCAATGAAGGTCTTCTGAGTGTTTTTCCTTTTAAAAACCCTTTTCTTCCTTATGTTACTTATCACACCAAGTACCCAGAGTAACCCGGCCCGCTATGATTCTGGACTCCGAAGTACTCCGACTCAAACTTATTCACGCGAAGAAAAAGCAGAAAGAAAAAATATATATATATATATTATTACAAGTCCAAAAATTATTATAATACATTTTTTTTGGGCCACCCTCGGCCCCCGACTCACTCCCTACACGGACCCCGACCTACTCCTTCGCTCCTGCCGCCTCTTCGGCCCCCGGCGCTTGTTCCCTTGCCTTCAAGCTTTGAAGGACAAAGCTCGACAGCTCTGTTAGAGCGGTCGCCTGCATCTTGGCGTACCGCTCCATCTTGGCGTTGTGTCGAGACTGTTCCTCGAGCATGTGCCCGAGGAAGTCCGCGACATCTCCGAGCTCGGCCCCGATGGAGCCGAGGTCGCCTTTGGCGGCGTGTGAGTGCGTCCACCACACCTTGCGGCTCTGGCAGCGTTTGCATGCCTGCCCCTTGCGATTGGTGCTGCGGATGCACCGGGCGCCATCCTTGGCACAAGCCGCACACTAAAATAAAAATCAGCAAGAATAAAAATCTCGGAGGTCCGAAAAAATACATACCTTCTGCGGGAATTCATCGCCCTCCGCACCCTCCTTCTCCTTCCTTGGCCTCTTGCTTGGGCCAGCAGTCTCCTCCCCGCTCTCCTCTGGTGCAACGGCTTTCCGTTTGCCGGCAGCCTTGCTCGATACCGCACTCCGTGCGGCCTCCGCCTTCTCCTCGGCCTTCCGCGCAGCCTCCTCCTCCTTGGCAAGTCGGGCGGCCTCCTCCTGCGCAATCTTGCGCCTCTCCGCCTCCTCTTTCTTCGCCTTGCGCGCGATTTTGCGCGCCTCGTCCTGCGCCTCATTGTCGCCGTCGCTCAGTTGAGTGTCGGCGTCCGCGTCGGAGAGCGCAAGGAGTCGGGCGCGGTACTGCGCAGTGGTCTCGTTGGTGACGGGAGCCATATGACTAAGTTTTTCTTCGGAGATGATGGGGGTATGGGTTCAAGATGCAAAACTCCGGATTGTAATGGTTGGCTGGCTTATATACCAGGGAATCTCGGCATCCGGGACGGATACCCGTAGCACAACTTCGGGACGGGCATCTGACCATGGTTTCCGTTTTTGGCGCCTCTGGGGATCGGCGCAAAAAGGGGGATACTGTCACGTACCGTGACATCGGACTCCCTCGGCCTCCGAGGATCGCCGAATCGTAACGTCTCCATTCTTATTGGCTACTTCATTCACCATATGCTCAAGACTCCCTATGATTCACTATGACTTTCTTTGTCGGCGTCCTCGGTCTTCCGACGTCCGCCGACACAGCATTGACTTACATTGACTCCTACATACTCATTCCCATCATGGAGCCTATCGGCCTCCGATGATTAATTACACTACGATATCATTTAAATAGCTCGATGTACTCTCGCTTCTAGTCAGTTTGAATATCGACTAAGTTTCCCTCTTCTCAGTTCTCTTCCTCTCGGTCTTCCACCCTCCTCCGAAATTGGACACTGGGTGTAGAGAAGGGCGCAGCGCACGAGCTGAAGCCAAGTCCACTCCCTCCGTCGGTCCCCGAGTCGGACCTCCGTCCAGCATCCGATAGGACTGCACACTTTTCCACGAAGTCCCCCTTTTGTGACGTTCCTCCCTTATCGTTCACATAAGATATTGTCTCAACAGCACTCTTCGGACCCCGACGGGCCCCGACGGAATTCTGGTACTTGACAAGAGCCCAGAAGCTTGGCTGACATGAAGTCGAGCCCGCTCCGTCGTCGGGTGTCCGTCGGGCGCGAGTTTGGGTCTGGGAGGATGGGAGAAGAGAGAAAGCTAAGTTAGTAAGCCAAATTTGGCCTTGTTACTTCATGATCCGCTGTCGGCACACGGGCGCTTAGTTCGGAAGCGCCTTACTTATCCGTGCAAAGGCAACAGTGAAGCCAATGTATTCGGAATTGTGCGGTATATTACAGTAGACTACAGTAGATATACATGCCCAAGAAGATATAGTATGCAGTACATTTGCGTCTGACCGTCCTCCTTTTTCAGCTCATGGTCCAGACGCAGCGGGACGACAGCGGCGCGACCAAAATACTCCCAAAAGGCTTGCGTGTAGTAACGACAAACCGCGTTTTCCAAATGTTGCATATCGGACGGGGACCATTGAGAGCGATGAGCGATGTCGTCGATGATTGTTGGACGACGCGTCTGTGTTCTCCAATCCAGCATGAGAGTTGCTGTCCTCCCGACATAGCAATGGCGCTCCTCGACCGCTGTCGACGCCCAACCGCGCTTACTCATCTCCAATGGCACTCCGAGTAACGTGTGGCCCGCAAAGCAAGCCTTGACGTCCTTCAACCGATCCATCTTTGACGCGCGTCTGTCGAGTGAGCAGAACTCGAAACGGAAGTTGATCTCCGCAACCAGCCAGACGTTCTCCCGAATTTCCTCGACGGTGAACTCAGGCAGGGATTCGAGGGGAACGGGGAGGCCCTCGACGCTGGACATGCTCGACGCTTTCAATGCCGGGCGTATCCAGTCCTCAATCTTCTCGCTGCGCCTGTAGGTTTTGGAATTTGGGTTACCGCGCTTGGTTATCAGCCCCTCCAATATATCTCTCCATTCCTGCGCACTGAGAGGCTGGCTGTGGCCCGGCTGGCTTAACCTATAGATGAAGCCGTCGGAGAGGAGGTTCCAATGGTGAAGGAACTTGCGGCGCCGCTCAGAAGACGTGGTGACAAATAAGGCGGGCTCGGGAAGGACATATTGCCTATCGACGGGATCAGATGTGAGCAGCGGGATGGATTGGTCGACCTGTGCCAGTGCGTCGGCCCAGGCGACGATGGATGGTGCCATCTCTTCAAGTGTTACTGTAGTGAATTCATCCCGCTGAATCTTTGGGGGTCCCTTCGCTGGTGCTTTCTCTGGATCTGTAATGAGAATCAGGACATCAGCAGTGTAGTATTTCTTCGCAACTGAAGCACACATACAAGGTTTCACACGCGACAAACGCGACGGCTGTTTCTTTGCCCGCGTGACTCCGTGGGAGCTGCTCGCGACAGGGCTGCTTGCGATAGGAATGCTTGCCGTCGGTCGAGGAGCAGGAGGAGCGGGAGCGGGAGGAGGAGGGGATGTGTTAGTTTCGAAGGGGTCACGATACCAGGGGGTCTCGATGGCCGCGCGGTGAATTGCGGTGATTTTATCCAAGGTCTGGTTCCCGCTATATAGAACTGGCGGTGCCGCCGCGCCCGGTGTGTCCGCAACTACGAAATTCGGCTGCTGCAAGGGGACGACTGCCAAGATGTTTTCTGAATCGAAGACGAAAGTTGGTCGCAGGAGCCAAAACGGCAGGCACGCGGACCACAGTTGCTGCGCAACAGCTGGAACTGTCGTGAATGCGCCGACAGTGCACGCGACAGGAATCATTCCGGGGAGGGCGGTCATGAAGTTGTCTACTCGGGGTTTGTAAATCGTCATGTAGTTATACAGCGCATCGAGTTCCAGGCACCCGCGTTGCAGCGAGGTAACCCAAAGACCATCTTGTCGTACGTGGTTGGCAGCGTCCGTAGCTGCTCCGCCCACATGAGGATGTTTTGAACGAGTTCGCCGAAAAGGGGAGAGATGGGAGTTGCGGACGTCTGCCGAAGGTCTTTGCACTTTGTTACGAGCTCGTTGATGACCGGCGTAAATCTGGACATGGCCGTCCAATGCAGCCTGCCCAGCCCGCGCGTCACTGCACTCCCGACCCTGAAATCTGCCGGCGAAGGGTCCCACCACATCACGTCAAGATCGGGGCGCGTCCCTTTCTTGGCAATGACGGGCAAATGGCAGTACCGCGCCGTCCATTGCTGAGGCCAAAGGGTGGGGTCATCGGTCCCGTACCGCATGTCCAACCGGAGGAAAACTGCGTGAGGGAGCTTGAGAGAGGGAACGTCGGGTACATAGTGCGCATTGGTCGTTATAAAGTAGTGCTCGGCTGCGATGTGAGCCAAAGCCGCGACCTTGCCGTTGAAAGGCCCCAAAGTAGCTATTGGATACACGTCAATGGGATAACATAGCACACAGATAGTTGTACGACGCACCCGCCGGATTCCTGTTCCTCAGCAGATCCACAGCCATAGTTGTCGCCCAGTAGTCTTGTTGTCGCCCAAAGGATTGCGCACACAGAGTTTCTTGAATATTGAGGAAAGATCCGACGTGTAGTCAGGATCAAAGGAGCCGACGTGAAGTCAGGCTCCAAGGTAACAGTCCGATGTGAAGTCTGGACTGCGCCAGGGTGGGGGGAGGTGGAGGCACAGGCAGCGAGGGCGACTTTGGAGGGTGAAGCAAGGTGAGGCTGTGTTGATCAGGCTCTAGCCAACACATACAACCATCCTCCACCTTTTACCAACGCGACGCCAACAACAGGCTCTAGCCAAACATATACAACCTTCCTCCACCTCCTACCAACGCGACGCCAACAACTGAGGATGCAACGCGCAAGGCCACACAACTGGAACCGGGCTCGCCCACCCCCACACAACGGCGTATGTGACACGCCAGGCCAACCGACCGCGAAGAGGACCCGACCGGCTCGACTTCATGTCAGCCAAATTCTGAGGCTCGACTTCATGTCAGCTTCGCCCGACTTTCATGTCGGGCAACCTACTGTAACCTTCCCCACGGCCATTCTACATACCTTGACCTCCCCACGGCCATTCTACGTATCTTTTCCCTAGTAAAACGGGCACTGTACGAATTACTTTCTTGCTTTTTGCTCTTTTTTTTTCCTAGTCGAACGGCCCACTCTATGAACGCTCGGCCCCGACGGACGCATCCATGCAAAAGGATCAGGATCTGGGAACGGCAACGCGTCGGCCAATCTACGCGACTGACACGCTGCGACCAGTCCACGCTGGTGTCTGGGTGTCTGCGTTGTGCACCTAAATGCCATTCGCGGGCTTGGACATCTGCCATGCATTATAGCACGCGCTTTGGTTCGGGTGAATACCGAGAAGGTGAATCAATTAAATCTCTAGACTATAGACGGTTGCTAATTCCTTTCAAGTCAACGCTCTATGCTATAATCGCTACTCTTTGTTTAATCTGTCAAGTCGACAACACCCAAGAATGCGGTTAGAACCGCCGGCAATTTCTTTTTCTTGCGTGGACGCTGGGCGTCCTCCTCCTCGCTGTCAGAGATGTCAACAACCCGAGAAACTTCCTCTTCTTGGGAATGCGGACGGCCTCCGCATCATCGTTGTCGGGCAGTTGTATGGACGCAGGCGCGAACCGACTCGGGCACGAGCGGCGGGAGAGCTGGATGGAGCGGTCGCCTCTGCGCGGACGGGAGAGCTGGGTGGAGGTGTGGGGAGAGCCACCTGCGAATGCGCCTTCGTGGAGTCTGCAGGACCGACGTAGGTGCTCGTGGTGCGGGTGCGGGCGGTGTGGGTGCGGGCATGCGGGTATCCCTCCGAAACCCAGGCAGTGGCTCAAAAGCCAGTCGGGACGCTCGGGTCTCCCGCACGCTGCAAGATATGGCACAATCCAATCGTGCCATGTCTGCTCTGCCGCCTGGAGCACAACCTTGGCCTGTGGAGTGCGCACACGATAGTCGTTGCCGTGCTTCATGAAGTACATGTCGTACGCATCACGATACGCTCGCAGAGCTTGTCGTGCCTCGGCGTCAGGAGCGGCGGTCTCTCGGGTCACAAGGTGATCGTTGTGTACCTAGCGGCGCGTCAGTCGGTACAGTCGGCGGCAAACAAATGCGGAGAGACGCACATAGTTAGTGTGGATTTTCCCCAGCTGGCTCGCAGTGTATGCTGACCCCATCGTGACGCGCAGTCGGATAGGCCGCTCAAATATTGCAGCAAGCTCTTCGACGGGGAACAGCTCGAGCGACTTGCGGAGAATAGCGTGGTGGCGGACATTTGTTTTGACCTCAGGTCGATTCAAGGGGCCAAAGAGTCGGCGGGTCTCTTGCCAAGATGTCATGGCGGATGAAAGGTATGGTGATGAACTTGAGTTCATCGCGATGGCTTATATACTGTTCAGCAATGTTTTTTCCCACTGGTGATTTTCGCCATTTGCGGGGCAACTAAAGTCTTGACAATGGGCTTTAGGTCGCTTGCTAATTGTGGCAAACTGAAGCGGCAGCACTCCAAGTCATCATTCGTTTGCCATTTGCGAGGAACTGAAGTTCGACAATGGTTTGTTTTTTACTCCACATTTGCAGGCAACTGAAGTGTTAATTGGACGGTGGCTTTAGGTTTTTTGCAAATTGCCGAGAAACTGAAGCCACAGCGTTCTGCATTGTTGTTCACTTCGCTTTTCCAGGAAATTGGAGAACGGGTGGCTTCATCAAACAATGGACGGTGCTTTGGTGAGTGGCACTGGCCTAGCGTCTTGATTTCACATGATGACGACCACTTCAGTCTGCTCTCCCTTCTCCACTTACTCCATCTCCACATCGCCCGCAGACACTGACCACGATGGCGCGACCCAAGAAAGACGCCAAACCCAAAGAAATGTTCAAGCCCTACAACCCCGACGACGTCCCCACCATCATGCCATTCCCGGAGCTGGCGGTGGTGGCCACACCAAAAGCGAGGAAACCGCTGTGCCCAAACTCAACGACCACCAGCAAAGCTGGATTCTCGACGTCGGGGTCCGTGACTTGGATCTTCCCAGCCTGAAGGGTAAGGCCGCCTCTGCGCTGTACGACAAGGTCAAGAACGACGCCTTCGACGCCAAGGCATTCCAGCACGCGCCGCAGCCCACGGATGCAAAAGAGGAAGGTCGCCTCCCCGAGCTCGTCACCGCATGGAAGAGACAGCGCGCCAAGAACAAATCGGTGGCAGACGAGGGGGACACAAGCGACGAGGAGGAAGACGAGGCTGGACGCTCAGGGCTCTTGTGCGGATACCCAAGGCGGGTGGCGATTGGTAAGTGCTTGCCTTCTCTGATATCGAACACGTCTTTGACATCACAAAACCAGGCGATCCAGAAGGTTATCAGTAACAAGCGGACAGCTGAAAAGTCCAAACGGAAGGCAAGAAGAACGACAGTGGCACCGCTGCCGGCGCTGGTGACGGCGGCAAAGCTCGGGAATCCATTCGAGAGGCCCCTGCTTTGGCGAAGCTGGTTGGCCTCGCCGCCTACACTGGCCGGGACAAATTTCGCGATGACCGCCACGACAACATCCACGAATATTCCAAAACATTAACGGGCACCACGAACGCCGGCGGCAAGTTTCGCAAGGCTGAGGCGATCCTGTGGGCAAAGAGGATCAATCCTCATGGGAAACGGCGGCGGCGGCTGAAGAGGACGTAGACTGGGCAGAGTAAGTCCTTGTCATTGTGTCATTTGTTTCGCCACTAACCTTTGCTCAGACGTCAAAGCTTGTGGCAAGCGGCTTTAAGCAGATGGTCAACACCCTGCATGCCAGCTGCAAGTTCCGCCCATTTGTCGCGGCTATGCTGATGACTTGGCTGGGCGAAGACGGACGAGCGCAGTTTGAGTGGCAAGTATTTATCTTGTTGACTGAGGCGCGTATACTTATGATTGGTGCAGGGTCGAGGCCATTCCCGAGGACGTCCATGTCCCGAAGGCTTCCAGAAGGCACACGACCGACTCGTCCAAGGCCACGCCGACGCCATGTACGTATGGGCAGAAAAGCCGTTGAAAGGTGAGATATCAACCAATTGACCAGAGAATGCACTCTGATCTGCACCCTAGACTGTCTGGCGAACCGTGAAGCTTCCTCGAAGGAGGCACCACCTGTTTTCCCTCTCACGGCTCAGGCCCTGGACGACATCTCGCCGAAAACGCTGGCCCAGACGGTCACAACTTTCTTGGCAGAGTCGTACCGTGCGTAGTTTCAATTCGCAACTGATGGTTACATTTGTTAACTTACGGATATAACAGGAGCTGCGTTTGGGAGTGAAGACATCGCATGGGCGGAAATTTCTAGCGGCCCAATGATTATTACGATGCCGCGCTCGGTTTCGCATCGACTGGACTTGGGGAGTTGACGCGCCCGAGTGGTATGAGTTAGCCACCACCTTGGCGTCGGTTGCGGGTGTGGGGACTTCGGGTTTCTTCCGCAAGGGGCGTGCACCTCAGGATGCACCGCCGCCGCCTCCTCCTCCGCCTGCTTCGCCACGACGGTTGCCACCTGCGTCACTGCGACCGACACCGCCTACGTCGCCGCGACCGTCGCCGCCTGCGTCACCACGACTGACACCGCCTACGTCGCCGCGACCGACACCGCCTGCGTTGCCGCGACCGACGCCGCCTACGTCGCCTCGACCGTCGCCGCCACCGTCACCGCCTCCGGTTAACACGGAGGACCCGCTGCAGAAGCAGAAGCGCGGGACGAAGCGCAAGGCGGATGTCCAGCTCGTCCCAGAGGGTGATGCAGCATCTGGGACTCGGCGCACTGCGAGAGCACGCAAAACACCGGAGGCAAGCCTTGATTTGCACATCCTATCCGTTAGGCTCATTTCAAACCACAGGAGGCTGCATTGGAACGTCAGATCAAGGCGGCCGCTGCACTTAATGCGCCCAACCGAAACCCAGGTAAGTTTCCCAGTCTTCTTCGTGAGCGGTGTTAATGAATATATCAGCTATCAGTACGTTGAGAAGAGCCCCGTGAAAGGCAATGACCACGCCGGAAGGAGGTATGAAATTATTTTGGCGGTTTGTATTGGAACTGAAGTCGCCGCAGAACTTAAGTCATCCGTCAACTCAATCTCACGGACTTCAGTGGTGAGAAAACTCAAGTTCACGAAACTCACGTTCACGAAACTTACGTTCACGGATCTCAAGTTCGTGGGACTTAAGTTCAAGAACTTAAGATGCTGAAGCTGTAGGGGAACTTTAGTACGGCGCAACTGGAGTTCGGCGGCAACTTAAGTAGTTGAATATTTATTTATTTCAGTCTCATATGACGGGAGCTTGAGTTATTGGCTGAACTTAAGTCGAGCCGGAACTTAAGATGTCCAGAGGAACTTGAGTTCAAGATTATATGTCAATTTAGCAGATATGTTGGTTATATACGCTATATAGGCTATACTAACAAAACTTAAGATCTACGAGAACTTTTAAGTTTATTAGGATGGGGACCACTTAGAACTTAAGAGGAGCTAATAAAGTATTTGGCTTACCTACCTATGCCTTATCGTTTTCTTATACTTACATACATACGTATGTACGCCGTTGTCTATCTCTATGTAGTGAGGCATGTCCGAGCTCAATCTATGCTAATATTTTGGTACGTGGTTGTTTGGGTTGAGTTCCGATTGCGAGGAAGATAAATTTTGGAGAAACCTGTCGCATGTGCAGCCTGACCCAAATTAATGTTGGGAATGTCATGGAAAGGCAGGCTGATATGGCGTGCGGACGTGTAATGGACTAAGCGCATGTATGCCTGTCCGCTCGACAGTTTTATCTTCGCTTCGTGATAAGCGATAGCGGTTTGCGGACATTGGCAAGTGTTGCCTGACTTTCCTGAGCCTTTTGTCCTGAGAGTCAAAAATGTAACCTTTCTTCCGACTGCCGAGTCGATAATAAATTGTTTAAGAATTACTGTACCGAGAAAATCGAATCAACCTGTCGGCGCGCGCCAGTGAGTATTCACAATCCCGTCAGTTGTCTTGGGGTTTTATAAGGCTTACCGCCAAACCTGACAAGATCGTCAGGCTCTCCAAGGCCTTATATGGCTTTTTTGATTTTCCGACTTACTATTCGAAAGACCCGGAAGAAATAGGGGACCGGTGCGGCTTTCGAGCCGGCAAACATGTACTGTCTTGCAGACCTTGCGAGTTCATAGACCGAGTCGGAGGGAAACTCAAAATTTGAACATGTTGACCAATTTGTAATTTGCTGAAGTTAGAGCTCGAGGATAGGCATTGATGAGGTCGAGTAGGGACATAATGGAACCATGAATATTGCAATAAAATGTCTACAGTTTATATAGTAAGAAAAACTCACCTAGGAAGCAAAGTATTATCCGAGTAGTTGTATATAGTATTGGTAAGTAAATTGTCCGAGAGTCCCGAGACCGAAATGAAACTTAAAAGAGCCAGACTGGTAAATGGCGGGCGCAGTAAGCCTGTTCGAAGTCGGGGCTTCGGGCGGCTTGCAAACTCCAACATAATTGCCGGTCCGCAATAATCTACCACATCACATACTGCAGTATTACTACTCCAATTATTTTCTTCACCGATGGCATCCAATTGCGCCTGACAATCGTCCGCACCAGCTTGTCTGCATCTTCGCGGCTCAGCATCCGATTCCATCTCCTCGTTTATTCGGTCTAATTCCTGTACGATCAGGTATAACTTGGAAAGGAAAGGCGATGAACTGGCAGCATGGCCTGCGAGGCATGAGGCAGGTCTGTCCGAGCTCGATCTATGCTGATATCTTGTTGTTGACCATTCAGACTGAGGGAGACTTTTCGATTCATTGTCAGCGAACTACCATCTGCCACATCACATATGTACTCGATTTATTTAATTGACCGATGATGGGAGGTCTCGACCCAATTCACGTAGGATCGTTTCAAGTGGGGTTGATAAGGTGATAGCAGCTGTAAAAGTCCCAGCGAGGGAATGCCTGAGTGTGCGTCGAGCGCCGGGGTCATCGAGCCAGCGGACATAGTATTGACTGGGGGGCACGGTATACGTACGCAGAGTGCCGGATTCGAGGACCGCTTTGCGCAGCTCTGGAGTATAAACTGTATAATGCATATCGCGGACACTGTTGGCAAAACATATCTGGTGCGCGGTGTGGACACGGTCGGACGGCAACCGTCTCGCGATATGGGAGATCGTCGCAGCCGCTTGGTAGGGCAGTTCGGGTGAACTGCAGCTCTCGAGGAATTCGGCGAGGAGTGGAATCCTTGCTTCGTCGATCTTGTTCCATAGAAGACTTCTGAGATACGCTTCGGGTTCTTCCCCATCTGGTACTGCAGGAGGAATTTTTGTGACGGTGTCAGCGGGCAACGCGGGGTGGGAGAGGGCCGTGACGAGTTGTGCAGAGATTGCCGTGCGAGAGTGGTACTCTAATACATCCAAGAAGTGTGCCATGAGCAGAGCGATGACGGACGGTGTGGCAGATGAGGAACATGGGTGGACCAGGTTGGCAATAGCCAAGAATGTAGACTCATTGACATCCAGTGGAGTTCTTGGAGCCATGCAAATATGCCATAGTGCAATCAAAGTGTCATGCAGAAGGAAAAAGGAGGGATCATGGAGGATATTTGAAGTGACACATGACCACAGACGATTCCTATGTCTGACCATCAGCTCCTCTAAAGCCGCCTCAGAGTTTCTCTTTTGCAAGTATTGAAGTAATCCTGCAGGCAGTGGACCTCTGCTCTCTGGTGGCTGCCAGAGGCTGACCAGTTCACAGATAATCCTATCTGTTAGATTGAATTTCGGGTTTTCGCGCACAAGATCTGAACACGAGTCAACGACATCTCCAATGACCGACTCCAGGTAGGATAGTGCTTGGGACGAGGGAGCTGAATCGGAGTGTTCGAGAATAATCTGGCAGGTTTCATCGAATTGGAATGGTGCAGACTCCAAGAATGCAGCCTGTTCCAGATAGCGGAATAAAATGAAATAAGGGAGGTCGCGGAACATTTGAAGTGCCTGTATCACCTTGTCGATGAACAATGACGTGGATTGAATGTCAAATGGTTCATGCTGTGTTAGATCGTACAGTGTCTGCGGCATTGACCATGACTCAGGAACAGAGTGATCCAGTCTCGCACGATGTCTTGGATCCCACTCGAGATAGGCGTCACATCGGGACATCCTCCACACCTGATATCTGCCCGACATTTGTTCGCATAGATCAATGTTTGAGAGGCTAGGCCGTTGAATGCACAGTATGCAGACCAATGTAAAAGTGCAAGCGCAGAAATCCCGTAATTAGCAACAGGGTCGCCAATGGACCATGGCAGTATAGAGAAATCAAAGAAATGTCGTGGTGGTTTCAAAATAGCGGTGGGCTCGGCCAAGCTTGAGATGGCCCATAAAGCTTTTAGACATGTGATTTGACGATGCTCCTTGGCCTCCGACGCAAGGAGACCACTCGAACAGCCACGCAGCAAGGATTCGATGCGCAGGGTTAGGAGAATCTCATTATCATCGGTAAGGGCCAGTATGTGGCTGTCGTTTTCGGCGTCGACCACTCGGGCCCCATAGAGCCTCAGGAATGCTCTCAACGAACGTTTCGAGTTCAGAATCATCCGTTACTGATTTGAGAGTCCAGACAAGGGCCCTGCGGTCGCGCAAAGCTCTTTCGTCTGAGTTATGTAATGCCCGCCGCGTCATGGCACCCATCATGCTCCCCGTTCTCGGGGATATTGGGGGATCTTTCCGATCTGCCCCATCAGAAGAAGTACGGGTGAAGCGACCCATCAGGGTGGTCAGGGTGCGCACGACCACCCAAAATGCGCCGGAGAGCGGGGTACGATATGGACAGTCAAGTGAGATGATCGGGAGGATGGTCAGGCATGTGTAGATCACAACAAGTCCGAGCAGCACTGCCGCTATGATCATCATTACTTGGTTCACAGGGAGTAGAAATGCGACGAGTCCAGCAAAGAAGAACACGAGCGACGTGTGGAGCAGCAGAGGGACAACCTCGACAACGACATGCATGTTGAATCACTTCAGCCCGTAGTACAAGTAGGAGAATATTCGGGCACGGATAAACGGTGCTGAGCGCAAGTTGGCTTTGTGAAGGTAGTCGCGAGCCCATTGCTCGAGTAGAGTGGCGACGAGTGCACATCTCAGACTGAGTCCCAGGCTGATGAACCAGAGTGCGTTGCAGACCACCG
Organism: Mycena sp. CBHHK59/15; assembly: GCA_029204085.1. Lineage (NCBI taxonomy): Eukaryota > Fungi > Basidiomycota > Agaricomycetes > Agaricales > Mycenaceae > Mycena > Mycena sp. CBHHK59/15. The sequence continues at coordinate 39,054 of JARGXW010000277.1, read as the reverse complement.
CCGTCGCTGGTGGATCAAATGGAGCAGGCTGGGATACAACAAGAGCACTTCCGTTCGCAGAAGCCACTAGTTGTTGCGAGATCTGGGCTAAGAGAATGACCGTGGCGGCTCCTGTATCTGGGGAAAGTGTCTGGTAGCTCTCTATGATGAAAGCTGTCAAACTCGCGGAGAAGAGACCCGCCTAAAGAGTACAGTGTTCGACATACGAGCTCTGGGAGACAGGGGAAGACTCACGAATAAAAGCATCCCATCCATATTGCTCCTCCAGCTCTCAACGAGTGCCCGGTCGTACTTCTCTATGGAAAGCCAGAGCACCATGCTTTGAAACAAATGATTGGCGGAAGTGCCGGGTGACGGCCGCCAATTACCTAAGGCGGTAAGCAAGTTGAAATGGACTTCAATGGGATGAATTCTGCTTTTTAGCGGAATCTGAGTCAAAGGCTATGTATTGTAGTTGCTTGAAACGAATTTAAACCTCATTTAACACCTGTCAAGAGAGAAGAAAAAGTATAATGCACCCCATTATTCCAAGTTGTCCAACCAACGACCAAGAACGGAGGCAGAGGTGATGTGCTGCCGTTAGAACCTTCTCCTACCTTTGCATCCATGCATAGATCTGTGAGAGACATTATAGATGTTGAAAATGCCGCCTACATTGATGGGGTCAAGATGCCCGAGATACCCGAAGTGGCCCATCATATTTGACTCAATGCAATATGAGCACTAAACTCGGGTGTCCTCAATTTTGATCTTTTAAATTTATTCATGGCTACCGTGTACTACCAATGATATGTACATGAGCAAGCCAAGGATGCTGCCTTTTACACTGTCCAGTCCTTTGTTGCCAATAGGTTGAATAGACCAGTTAGACGGCTTTTCCGACAGTCTAGCTCCTTTAATATGCTTACAAACTATCTTTGGGTGTTCTATAGCTCCCTCCATGCAAGTCCTGGGTATTTTCGAGGAAGCAAATCGAAGTTCCCGGTGCGGGATTTGTCTGGATTGTGATTCAACATCCCACCCGGTTCTTGGCGGAACTATAGACGGAAAAACTCCATCAGCAACTGGCGAGTGCTTCATATACGGTGTGGGGTCTCTAAAAGCTTATTAAAAGCATATGGGACGCCTCAATGCCATTTGAAAGAGATGGAAACACAGTCAAAGGTGCCAAATCACGGCTAAAACCGAATAATTTGCTTAACTTTACTGAAGGATAGGTTTGGGGGGTGTATTGTCCATATCCAATGTCTTCAATGCGCTACAGCAGGGATAACATTCTGTTAGAATCCGCAATTTCACCTTAATCACTGCCTCAGCACGCGGCCGGCCATTGACGGCAATCATCACCATCATTTGTTTCAAAGTGTGGTGCTCTGGCTTTCCATACTTCTCGGCCTCAGCGACGTACACAGCCCAAAGCTTGGCGGTTGCGGCTTCGGCTTCGTCGTTCCAGGCTGGTCGACCTCAGCATCGTAGTCAATGAGGAAAAGCAGAGCCCTCACCATTATACTGCTGCTTTGTATCACCTGGTTTCATCTTGTACAAGGGGGCAGGAGCAAACAGAATGAATGAAGCATTGAAGCAACGTTGAAGGACAACAGCAACACTGCACAGCTTCAGCGGACTACGACGTGGCACATCATGCCTCGTGCCTGCCGCGTCCCATTCACTCACCAACCCACACCCTGGGTGACTTCCCGTAACATGTATCTATTCCGGCGGAATTTCTGAGCCTTTTTGAGGGTGCCAGTGGTGGGATCAGTGAGGACATCGCGAAAACAGTCTTTGACTTTCCGCCCTTGTATTCGTGACTAAGCATCTCCTTATTTGGAAGGTGAATTTCGGCTGTTTTTCAGCAGTTGGAACGTTTCAATCCCCGCCGTGTTACGTGTTACGTGTTTTCTCTCAACGCTCGTACCACCACTAGCACCACCGTGCCACCCGACCTCACAACTACTAGGCCTCACTCACGGTTAATGTGCCATACATCCCTCCCACGGGATGCTCAATCTGCTGTGCAGGGCCCTGCAACACGGACTGCGTCACGGTGACGCGGCGGCATGCAACACCTCAACCTCGCCATCATATCTGCTGGTCAGTTGCGCGCAGCGCGGCTCCGCAACTTCAACCCGGGATTTCGGCTGCCTACGGGCGACACTTTCCCTCTACCCCGGTGCCTGAGTGCGCTGCTGTCGATGACCTTCTCTCTCAATCACGGACGGCGCTCGCCTCGCAAGACTTTAACTTAAAACTTATGGGTTAAGTCAGCTTCTCTATCCAATTTTTTATTTCCTGCACCTGATATCTCATTGCCACTACACCATGTACTCTGTACAAGTAACTAGAGTCTAGATATAGTTTTCTGAATTTAATTATTATCGTGCCACCTACAATTAGCCAAGGAAATACAATGGGAACTAGAGATATGATATTCTGACTTCAAATCTCAAGGCCAGGAGCCACTGGCGTGACACTATTGAGAGCGGGGCTTGAAATGCGCTCAAATGCCGGGTGTGCCGCGTTGCACGTGAATCTCCTTAAAAGGAAACACAAGGGCGGAAAAACGACAACTCGCGAAAACCGGAGGAAACAGACATGGCCAAATATGGCCATCCCAGACCTCGCACATTCGAGTCAAAAATGCGGTCCATCCGTTCATTGCATAATTCTGCAATACCCCTGGCGTCGTCGTGTATTCCACAGAGATCGCTGTGGATCACTCCTCTCAAAGGCGGACCGAAAATGGGACATTATTATCAGATATTTCCAGCTGTCCAGCATGTGCGCCGAATTCAAAACCTACGTCGGTCTGTTGTGTTCGCGGATCCTCTTCGTTCCACGACTGGAGGTCGAACGGACGAGGCAGTGCTCGGAGGCACCGTGAGCGACCGGCAGTTGCGCATGCGCTTTCGAAACATTTATTCGCGTAGTGTTGGCAAAGTTCGGTTCAGAAATCGGTTCGAACCTGAACCGAACTGAACTGAACACAGGGTTCAGGTTCAAGGTTCGGAAAACTGCTGAACTTGAACTGCAGGTCCGGTTCAGCGTTCGACCAGCTGTTGTCACGTTCGAACCCCGAACCTGAAGCTGAACCTGAAGCACGTATTTTGGACAATTTACCTGCAAGTATGTATGTTTTTGTGCTCGGTTTCATTGGCCATTGGCAACTACTCAAGCCATTTGGTCCCGCTTGCTATTGGAACTGAATTGGAGAGAATGTTGCGACTTTTGTCGGTAAAGTCACGGTATGTCACTGGTTGTCACAACTGGTGACCAGCACTAAATATTGTTCAAAGCTCATTGGGGGCTTTGGAGAACAGTTTTAAGTCATGGAATAACAGTAGGGTTAAAATACGCACCAGGGATGTTTTTTCTGCATCGAAAATTGGGCACCCCGAGGCAGCCGAATTTCTTTAGGTTCGAACGCGTTCGAACTCGAACCGAACCTGAACGCAGGTTCAGGTTCAAGGTTCGGGGATCTCCTGAACCGAACGCGAGGTTCAGGTTCGGCGTTCGGAGAAAGAGGCCGTGAACCTGAACCGAACCGAACTTTGCCAACACTATATTTGCGTCGAACTAGTGTTGCCGCAGATTGATGTGAGGTGATGCGGTCGGTGTGGCAACTCGTGATTCTTGACTCCTACCACCATCATCAAACTTGAGATGGCTGGATTTTGGGTGACGACGGCCTCTGCCTGCAACGCAGGCAATGCATTATCAATGAGACGACTGACCCCAGCCTCTGGCACCGGAGTGGATGGGGAACAGTGAACTCAATGCTTACGCTGTACATGTATGGTATAACCTATAGCTATGCACAGCTCATAGCCAAAAGGCCGGCTATGTTCAAGGCAGGCTGCTCGCCCAGCTTATGCTGGGAGCTGAAGTGAGCTGGCTGCCATAGCGCCACTGCTGTCACTGGTGCGCCTCGTCTTGGGGACCTCCCTGCTCGACTCCCCCCAGTCTCCTGTCTGACCATAAGAAGCGCAGCCCCTCTGAATAGAAGTTATGGAGCGGCGGAATTGTACATACGCAGTTCTGTTGTCGCAAAAGGGCGCAACTTGATCGCATCCACCACTCCTTGGAAACCTGCACCCTTCCCGTCTTTGTACCCATATCGTGAGATGTTTATATACTCGGTATGTAAGCTACCAAAGCGGTCTGGCCGTTGATGACTGTAGCATACATTTGTGCTGATGTATGTAGGTACGCCGCTCGTCTTATCGATATTTATTCCGCCCCACGCCGCAAAATGCCCAAAATCCAAAACACTCCCAGTCGTCTAGAGACGCCCCTCGTCGCGTGCGGCGAGCGGGTCCGTGCCACCGCGCCCGCGTTGTTGTCTACCACCATCACACGCACTGCATGCACCTCTACCATCCCCCATATGCCCTAAGTAGTTACTACCCTTTACCTACGTACTTGCCTACCCACCTATGCCTTATCGTTCTTATGCTTACAGTTAAATACGTACGTACGCCGTTGTCCATGTAGTGAGGCAGGTCTGTCTGAGCGCGATCTATGCTGATATCGATATCTTGTTACTTGGTTGTTGGAATCTGTGGTGAGGAAGCAAAATTTTGGAGAAACCTGTCAGCGACTGCAGCGCCCATGGAACGTCGCGTCGTCTGAGTCGGAGCTTGGACGGGCATCCACGTTGCCTGTCCCCTCGACGACTCTGCCTTGCTCTGTCCACCCTCTGAGTAGGACAGTTCAACTGCCCGAAACCCCCGGCTACTTAATCGCACGATGACTTAATCTATGTTTCGATAGTACAACCTCCCAACGTCTATCAAGTGTCTGCAGATGGAGCAGCGGCTATGAATCCTGATTGGATTCCGCAGGCCGGCCTATGCACTACTGGTTACCAACGGGGCGCCTGAGCACCGTTGGTAGTGTTGCGGAAACTACCATGGCTCTCTGTTCGCAAGTGATATCATGCGTCCACGCGGAATTCCGCAACGCACGGACTGGCATTCCAAAGGCTCCAGGCGAGGATTATCCACATATGTTCCTCACAACAACCATTACTTGCTTCTTGCATCTTGAGCTGCACGCCGAAAAAAAATCGCTTGTAGTCACACATACGCTCATTCAAATTCCGATTCGATTGACGGCGAAGACGAAGGTACAGTACGGGCGCATAAGGCATTCACTAATATTTCGCTCTGCGCAACAAAGAAAACTTATGAGACGCTCGTACATGGAAAAAGGAGTGAGACGTACCGAGAGTCCGGGATGCGCGCTTGATTTGTGGTGAAATAACATTGCGGTGAAATCGGGAGGGCACACAAGATACAGGGGTATGCGAGCAGAGGAGAGGAGAGAGGTGCAAGGAGGGGACGCGGCCGCCGGGGCGCGCTTTCGTTCGTTAATTCGGGGCCGGTACAGAGGAATAATGATACAGTATCTATCCATACAGCGTTCGTCAGAACGCATAAGCAAACAAAGAGGGGTGGCGCGTACCAAGCAGGCGGGAGCCCGCGTGTAAGCTACAAAGGCGCGCGCTTAGGCGACGACGCACCAGTAGCCGTACCCCTGCGCGGAGCTGTCCGCGTCGACGGGGAGGCCGTCCGTGGGCGCGTCCGGCGAGCTCGACATCATCGACATCGACTCAGAGCCGGAGAGGGGCATGGAGTCGGGGGAGGTGGAGGCGGCGGCGGTGAGCGCGAAGACGTCGGTGAACTGGTCCATTGGTGGTATGGGAGCGGTGGGTGGGTTAAAGTGCGGGGTTTGTGAGTGTGCGGGCGGGGTGCTAGTATACGGGGGCACGGGCTGCAAGCAGATAGTGGGTGGTGCGGGTTACGGTTACGGACAGATAAGCAGAGGGTCTCACAAAGGCAGAGTGAACGCATCCCCCCACTGGCGCGCCTTTATACTCCCCCATTGTATCTTGACAATGAGGCACGCGCTTGCCAGAGAGGATGCGTTTACCAAGACACGCCGTCCACAAAGCCACTGTCCCGAAGCAGCATGCATGCCACTGTCCGAATGCGGATGTACATTGCATTGTTTCCCAATTTGGGCACGCGATCAATTTTGAAGTGCGGAAAGATTCAGACTCCGCATTGTGGGTCCCGGTGGGGGACAAGGGGACAATGCACGCGCTTTGGGTGAAGGTATGGAATGGAAATAATTTGGGATGGCTTGGAGAGAGGACAATAAGACGCCGGGGAGTGTCGCATTTTCTTGCTCTATTGTTTGTATTGTTTTCCCACAACACGCCACGCGGTCAAACCATTAGAGTGTATATCATTTTGTATTTCATTTTTTTGTGTTTTCACTGGCGTGGCATACAAATACAACCGTACGTAGCGGTAGAAAAAATAATGTTAATGCAGATAATGCGAAGAAGCAAGGAGCGTGTTAGCGATACAGAGACCGGCGAGCGGGCGAAGGACATGGCGAAATCATAAGCAGAAGAGAGAGACATGGGACTACGGCAGCGACGCCGTGCGATCGTGCGGGCCGTACAGCGCGTGCGGCACCTCTGTGGGGTCGTGACGCTCGTAATCGTGATCGTATGGCGCCTGCCCTGCCTCAAGCACCGCCCCAGCAAAATCGTCCTCCCCCGCGTCCCGCGGCACGTCCGGGATCGCGTAGAACGTGGGGAGCGGGAACGCTGGCGGTGTATCCGGGTGGGTGGCGGCGGCGGGGCGCCATACGGAATGGGGGGACAAGGAGGACGGGCTGCGGAATGACGACGGGGACGGAGAGGGGGACGGGGCGCGATACGAGGACGCGTCGTCGGTGAGCGCGCCCTTGGTGGAGGACGCGTAGCGCGAGGACGCCCCGTCGGACGCGTACTGCGGCGGGGGTGTGTCTGAGGCGGGCGAGAGGGGCTTCAGGTTGATCGCGTGCTGCTTGTTACTACGAAGGAGCGCAGTCAGCGGAGTGCACAAGGAAGGTAGGAGGGCGGGCACGCACTACACCGGAAGACTCGCGGCCTTATCGTCCTCCGCGGGGCGGCGCAGCACCCAGTGTGCACACGCCTTGTACTCGCGCACGGCGTCCGCGCCGAACGCAAAGAACGCGAAGAACGCGAAGCTCGAGATGGGGATCGTCCACCACAGCGCGTACGTGAACGCGAGATCGCGCGCCGGAATCACGAACGTGGGGAACACGCCGACGCGCCCGAAGTCGCTGTGCACGTCCGCCCAGGAGACCCACGGGCGCAGCCCCGCGCGGAGCGTGAAGAGCATGTCGCCGAGCGTGACGGCGAGGCCCCAGGACATCTGGAAGAGCGCGAGCGCCATGAGGCGGAAGTAGCGCGAGGGCGTGAGCGCGGAGGAGGCGAGGTGCCGCGCGAAGGTGATGCGCCGGATCCAGAAGTGGTGCAGGGCGAGGGCTGGGGTGGGTGGTATTAGTTGGGGAGGAGAAGACGGAGGGAGGGAGCTTACTAGAGAGGACGAAGGACGCGGCGGAGAGGGCGAGGAGGGGCACCCAGAGGATGAAGACGGACGCGAGGGAGACGTAGGTTGCGGGCCGGCAGCCAAAGTCCTCGACGATGTCGAAGCGGTGGCCTTGGACGACGTAATCTGCGATGCACAAAACGTGAGTGGCAGTCGAGAGACTGGTCGTGAGCGCGACGCACGGAGGGCCATGTATATTATGGGAAGGCCGAAGCAAAAGATGCAGTCGAAGATCTGGCGCCGGCGTTTCTGGGTCGGGGTCGTGCGCACCTGGCGCACGGACGAGACACGCTCGAGATGGATGCAAAGGCAAAATATGGATGCGGGGAGCGAGATATTGCTCCCAATAAACAGCTTGGTGCCTGCACCATAAAGCATCAGGACTCTGAAAGAAAACGTAGCGAGAAACAAAGACGACGCACTGATATCACACCACACGAGGGCGCGCTCGTCAAGGTTGTCCGCCCAGAGGACGGTGTTGACGCCGTTGATGAAGTTGTCGACGAAAAGCCAGAAGGCAATGGAGACGGTGGGCACGGTGCCTGCGCGCCAGTGCCACGGCAGCGGCACCAGTACCAGTGCAGCGCAGAGGAAGGAGGCAATGGGGAGGGCAGCGGGCATGTTTGGGGGGTGTTTCTAACGATGGGGACTGGAGAAGGTCAGACCGGGCAGTCGCGTACCCTCTTTATAAAACCGCCATTGTGCACCATTGTCCCCAATCAAACTCCGCATTCAGCCATCCCGCGTGCACCCAGAGCGTGGCCACCCACGCATCAGAGCCCATCAAAGCCCGATCGTCGGCAAGTGCATTCCAGTGTCCAGCGCGCCAAAGTGCAAGCGTCGTCGACGTCGTGGAATGCCGCATAAGGGTGTGTGACTATGTGACGTGCGTGACGGCACAATGGGCAAGCGTGATCGGCGCTGGTGTACTCATGCAATCCGCATCGCACCGCGTTAGATGGCTGGTTCCGCGCTTTGGTATCCCCAGTGCTGTTCTCTTCTAATGCCCCTCTATGAATCAAGGCCATACTCGTCGTCGCCAAACATCCTGTTGATTCTGCGGCTTATTTCAGAATCTGTTGGACCTCGACTGCATCTTCTAACTTACGGCGACGCGTGTTCGACGAGTGGCTTTCTCACTGTGACAGCTGGTGGACCATAGAATCTGCTGATGAACTGTTACACCTCCACTCTGGTCCAAGAACCACACATCACTGGCTACAGTTGGAAGCGAATAAAAACTGTTGCCCGGCGTGAAAATCAGCGTGGTGTGTGGGATCACCTCCAGAGACGTATAAACGAGAGCGGAGGATTTTTCAGGAGAGCCAATAATATCCAGCCCCTCGATCTAGGTATGCGGTACGTGATCTTCCAACGACCCGAATGAATTCATCCTTCCCGCTGTGATTCGCGTCTTTGCGTATATATAGTGCTGATATCTCTCGCACTGCCCTTTCACTCAACTCGCCATGCCCGTATCTTTCTCGGTCGCAAATCACTCTGCCAACTCCATGCCATTCGCCAACGGTCGGGACGGGTACACGGCAAAGGAAATCCTAGCAATGTCGTGTAGGGACCAAAGTAGGAAAGTCGAGGAAATCCTACAGGTTTCGTTCCTCCCTGCAAATCATGCGGAAGGCTCGTATGTATTCGTATTGAATCATCATCAGTGGTGAACGTTCGGTCATCTACCAGTGCCAGTGGTCGCGACATCGAAGCGAAGATCCCCAATCTCCTGCCGAATCGCAATGGATTCGTCAATACAGTTATTAGCGCCTACAACAGGCACCACGCGCTGGTGATCCGCCCCGACGACGTCTGGCTCGCCATCTTATCTCAGTTCACCTTTTTGGTCAACGCGAATGCCGAACTGCTCCGCGCGAGCTTCGCCGCGCACGAAGGCCAAAAACAGCTGGTCATTTCTGCCGCAGGAACTCGCTACAATGTCGACTTCGGCGCCATGTCGCGCCAGATGGTCGACCTCGTCGAGAAGAACGTCGTCGATCCTGCGCTGCGCCAATGGGTGATGCCCGACTTCACGACGACCACCGTTAACGACACCACAGTGAGCGCCGTCCTCATGATGGCAACCCTCAAAGAATATTTCTCTTACGGTCTCTCCCTCGCCTGCGGGATTCCGCGTGTGACGCTCGAAGGACAGAGGTCTGACCGGGTCAACATTCTGGGCCGGCTTGAGAAGCTCAAGGAGTACGGGATTGCGACCATCGCATGGTATCATCTTCTGCGCCCAGCTATCTCCCGATTCGTCGCCGCCTTCGACGCACCCGCAAGCCAGGAAAATGTGGATTTTTGGCAGAAGGCCGCCCACTACCAGAGCGCCGGTAGCGGTCCAAGCTACTGTTCTGGGTGGATCAACGCGTTTAGCGTCTTTAGCAAGGAAGGAGCCTGGTTCGGGCATCGTTTGGATGCGGTATGTCTTCCTCGTGGTGAGCTCGTAGTCCCGCTGACCGAATATACAGACGGCGGTGTCGCACGAAGCACCCGAGGCACTAACGGCCGAGCAGTTCTGGGCTACATATGCGCGGTCCCATGTCCGCAGGGACCTTGTTTGACGGGACACCCTACCACCGTCTGGATAGCAGAAAAGTACCACCGGGGTACGCCGAAGTAGACGTTGCATTGGACGACAACGGGGAAAGGTTCGACTGCATTATGATAGCGGGAATGGTTGGCACGCACGTCTCGTCCAGCCAAGACCTCGCGCTCTCCTCCACTGGCGAGGACGACACGGTGCAACCTGTCGCTGGATGGTGGATATGCACCAAGAAGGAGAAAGTGTTGGATGAGGGATGAGATGGAAGCATTGTTACAGTCAATTGGTTTGATAGTACCTAAATGACTCAACGCGCGCTCCATCGCCACCAAAGATTATTTCAACCAGTACATGCTTTCGGTCTTGTTTTCCCCTCCTCCGTCCTGAGCTCCATTTTTTCGTTTACTTTGTAATCAAATACTCCCGGAGTGATCCTCTTCCAGCGGGGAAGGCAGGATTTTCAATACATTGGCGCGACTGGGAATCGAAATATGAAGGGTGGGTGTTGACAAGATGCAGACTGGGAGGACAAGATAGCGTGTTTGGAGCGTGATGATGTTCATATCTCCTGTTCAAAAGCGGCGTGTTGGATGAATCAGTACGCACACATCGAGTACAGCTGTCCCGACGATGACGAACATCAAAAGTTGCTTTTATTCTTGGATTCCGTGTATGTAGAAACCTAGGATCACGGATATGTCGACACCATCAATCTGGACTTCTCGCACGAGCGACTCGAGCGGGTCCAACTCCGCTTGCGGGTCGGACCTCGGCTTCGCAATGGGCTAAATAATTCAACATTCCGGGAGCGCGCTCGCAGAGCACGCAATACCGATTCCACCGAATGAGGGCGTGTGCCGGAATAGCACGCTCGGGCAGATCGCGGGCAGCATCCAAAGTCAGAGCGGTCAATGGGAAGAGGCCGCAGCGGCGAATCAGTATTTATAAGATTGATGTGTTGTGCGAGCCCACAAGGATTACGTGACGCATGTCTGCTCGAACAACTACGCAATAGTTTTTAGCCCCACTACTAGTATGCGACTGCATAAGTGAACGTTGGGATCAAGACATGAAAGCACGAGCTCTATCATCCGCCAGGACTTGGCCGTCCAGAGAAGCGCACGGGAATCTCGAGCTGGGTCCTCCTCGGGGTCTGTGGCTGAATGCGATCGCTTCGGCTGCCGTGCCCTGCACCGGTGTGCGGTCCTCTATTCCTGCAGCGTTGGCGTACGACCCCAGAGTGCGCTGGAGGACGGTGTGCGGGATGCGCAGTCCAGATACATCAGGGGAAGGAATACACGGCCACAACAGCACGGCAGCCACCGCCACGACCGCGGTGTACGCTGGCCCAGTGGCGGGGAACACCACCTCGCCGGCGAAGACGTGCAGGACTCGGAGGGCGGCATGAAAAAGTGGAGGGACGACCGCCACAGTGAGATGCAGACGAAAGCGCTTGACGGCGTAGTACAGGTGGGAGAACATGCGCGCACGGATGATGGGTGCAGAGCGCATGTCTGCGCGATGCAGGAGGTCGTTGCTCGAGGAGGGTTGCAATGAGGGCGCAGGTCAGACTGAGTCCGAGACTGATGAACCACAGTGTATTACATAGCAGAGAAGACACCGCTGGAGTGGATGGAGCGGGTCCGGCCTATGATAGGCGGTCCCGTTAGCTGCTGCAGAGAGTTGTTGGGAGATCTGGGTGAACAGGAGCACAGGCGCGTCGCCCGAGTCCGGTGTGAGGGTTTTGTACTAATAGCTCTTGTTCAGAAAGGCTGTCAAGGTCGCAGAGAACAGACCGGCCTGGAGAAACAGTCAGGTAAGCGCCGCCTGCAGCCTGCCTGAATGCTTGATGCACGAATATCAGCGTCCCCTCCATGTCGCTCCTCCAGCTCACCACAAGAGCCTTGTCGTATTGCCTGGACGTGAAGGCACCCGAGTCGCCATCCTGGGACTCGGGCTACTGTTGGTTGAGCCGCAACGTTGTGGATTGGTTGAGCATGCTACCACGTGGTCGCTAGCCGATGTTGAGATGCCATTGTTGCCATCATTCGGCCCTCACCAGAGTCGCCACCGACCGAGGTGCGTCGTCGACTCGTCGTCCACATCGCTAGACCCATTGTAATTGCCAGATTGGCCTCTGCATATCACCGTCATCATCCATTACCGGTACTCTCCAACTTGAACAGGTGACCTTCATTGGCTCTTCATAATCCATGGACGATTACGAGTACTTATGTTTACATAATACTCGTTCCTTTCATTTCTCCGAGGGGCTAAAAGTCTCCCTATTTTCCTTGTCTCCGATTTTTTAAGATAGTCTCCTTAGTGGCTGTGCATGACTTATTTAGTGGCTGTCCCTATACTTCGTTCACTTTTTCCTTACCTCTTTAGGGGCTGTGTGACCTAGGGCTGTGCTATTTTTATTTACTTCTGTCTCTTTTCCCTGGTATTGCCGGCTCTCCACAGCTTTCGGCCGAAACGAGCGGCGTCAAAAGCCGAATGTCCACCGCCTTCTCAATCCGTACGGCGATCAGTATATGTGGCATCTAGTCTCGGCTCCAGACGTTTGGGTGCTTACGGCCCGGCGGAGCGCCGAACCGTCGGAGATTGAAAAAATGATTGCAGAGAACGCACCCAAACGTCTGGTGCAGTTCGTGCAGTGACACCCGCATCGAGTCACACTCACTTTATACTCTTCACCATACCATACCACTGGCCACAAAACATGTTCTAATGTCCTTTTCTGGATCTTGTACTCTATATTCCCAAAAACCGGAATTTTTCTGGCTCTTTTCAAGCTGCTGTGGCTAGGTCAGCACAGGAGCATCAATTCTGCTCATTTGGCAGCAGTGGGCCAAAGCCGCTGCAGAAAAAACCTGGAGCACACCTCCGGGTTAGCTTGAATGAGATTTGGAGCATCTCAACATAATATGGAGCAGGATATCATGCTCTGGACATGGATTCGAGGATTTGTGACACTTATAGTGTGACTCGATGGGGGCCATCACAAACGAATTGCCCCAGACGTTCTGGAGTGATCTCTGCACTTCATTTTCAACTCCGCATCGGAATGATCCGATAGTTCTATTATTAGATACAGTGGAGTCTTATCACTCCTGAACGGATGGGGACGAGACTATGTGGCATCAGCTACATAATACTGTACTATTTCGACCAACTCTTCAGCCCATGTCACGCGTCACCGCAAGTCTTCATTTTAACAAGTGTTCATATTGCGACCGGAGTTGTCACCACCCTGCAAGTCTTCATTTTGCCAAGCGTTGGGCAGCGACAAAGTACCTGAGAAGACAGCAGATTCAAAGAGTGCACCGAAGAGGAAATTGAAGGACAATGTGGCCGGTCAGTCAGCAACGAAACACACTCGGGTTGCTCTGATCATCCGGCCTTCAGCAACGATGTGGGACAGAATAAATTATAGCTGTGCATATGATGCTTTGTTCGCGCCTCTGCACGACGTCTGGCAAGAAAATGCACCTAGGTGGGCGCAGTTTTTCATGAACCAGACCCCATACCTGGCTGTGCTTTCCAATGGGTTCGTGGATTTCAAGAACAAGTCCAGGACATTGGAGGACGTGAGGAATTCTGCTTGTTTGAAACTCAAAGCGGCATATCCACTGCTGTTCCCGGACGGAATGGTCTTCACCTCGATCGATGATTTAGCAGTCAACTTACTGGGTTCTAAATGCTGGGGAATAACTTCATATAAGTGTGGTAAATGTGGAATGTTAAGCGGCCTCCCTGTTCCAAGTTTTCCTATGTGCCAGGTTCTCTTCATGAATCCACAGGTGAGGGCAACGCACAAGCAAGGCTACTTTCTATCCCACTGGCTATCTAGTACGATGATCCAGTGGGATCGGAGATCTTGCGGGACTTGTAACATCAAGTTAATGAGCATCGCCACAGTTGTCAACACACCGCCATTCTTCTACCTGTCGATTTCGGATGAGCATGTGAAGTTCGACGCAGCTCTGAACCTTACTGTGGGTGATTGCAGACAGCAGTACACGATTCGAGGGGTTTTTTACACCGGAGAGAATCACTTCACATCTAGGCTCATTAAACCTAACGGAAATATTTGGTATCACGATGGCATTGTTACTGGGTCTACTTGTGTGCCTGATGGGATGTTGCATTCTCTGCCATCTACGTTCTTGAACACCTGCGATGTCCAGGGCGTAGTTCGGCGGGCGGTAGGTGTACTGTATGTGCGGGTAGATTTGGGATGACCAGCTTACTAAGCGGCATAATCGGCATGATGGGAAAAAGATAAGTACGAGATCCTGCCGGGCGCAGCCACGGCCCTCTACCCCCAAGTCAAGAGAAGGGCAGAACTAACAAAAATAGAGGTAAGCGACTGAATCTGCTCGGTGACCTGGATCTGAGGGCTTGGCAGTCGTCGCGGCCACAGATGAGGACGCTGCAGCCAAGTTATGGTCCGTGTATGTATCAGAGGCGGAGAAGTACGACAGGGCTCTTGTGGACAGCTGGAGAAGCGATATGGAGGGCATGCTGATATTTGTGAGCTTCATAATAGCCGGGTTGCGACGCTCGTTTGACAGACGGACCGCAGGCTGGTCTCTTCTCTGCCAGTTTAACGGCCTTCCTGATCGAAAGCTACAAAAGGCTCACGCCGGACTCTGGGGATACCACTGTGTTTCTTCTTACGCAAATCTCGCACCAGCTGGCAGCAGCGGCGAACGGGAACACTTTCACTATATTGGCGCCAGCGCCGTTCCTGCCGTCGGCGGAGTCGCTTATCTGCAACACGCTCTGGTTCATCAGCCTCGGCCTCAGTCTCTCGTCTGCTCTCTTAGCTACCCTCTTGGAACAATGGGCCCGGGATTTTCTCCATAGGGCTAACATGCGCTCCGACCCAGTCGTACGCGCCCGAATCTTCTCGTACCTATACTACGGGCTGAAGCGGTTCAATATGCATGCGGTAGTGGAAGTTATCCCACTGCTTTTACATGCATCTCTTCTGTTCTTTTTTGCCGGACTCGTCGCCTTCCTGATCCCTGTCAACCACCTTCTCGCGGCCGTCGCAGCGTCTCTCTTAGGTGTCGTTACCACGGTATATCTGTATCTCACGATACTCCCCATCACGAATCTCGACTGTCCATACCGCACCCCGCTCTCCGGGGCCATTTGGCGCATTTCCAGTTTTCTTTCCATGAGCTTGCTGCGCATAAAACACACTATACTCAAGAATGCCGAGCCCAAAATCTCCTCTGAATCTTCGCCCGAAACCGTCTTCATGGCCGTATCCCACAGGGCCATGGAACCTTCAGAAAGACGAACAGAACGAGATCGTAGGTCACTCATTTGGACTCTCAGGTCACTGATAGGCGATAATGACTTGGAGCCGTTCGTTGCGAGCATACCGGATGTCCTGTGGGGTCCGCAGGGCCGGCGGCACATCTATGATGACCTGATCACAGCCCTTTTCAATGATTCGGATGTGGAACTGTGGACCCGCCTGCGGAGTTTACTTCGCAGCTGCGACAGTGGCATCTTGTCCCCCGACGCCGCAATGCGAAGGCAGATCACCTGCTACAAACTCTTCTGGTCCATTGCCAGTCTATCGACACCTAGCACCAGTGACTCCAAACTGCCTCACTCAGACTTCTCAGTCTCCAGCCGTTCCTCCATGCCTCTCGTGCTGCATCACATGGTCTCCGCCCGCGCTCTTATCGCATGGCGGCATTTCTGCGTCTTCGAAGCCCAGATCGCTGATATAGTTGCCTATCTGGACAGATCTCAGGCCGAGATTGCAAACGGCAGAATCCCAGACATGCGCTCTACGTCGCTCCGCCTTCGGGCGACCGACCAGCACCCTCTATTCAGCTTCCTGCCCCCGCGTTTCCGTGGAATATGGTCCTTACAGTCCCGTAAAGTCGCCTTGAATAATGCCCAGGATCTACGGATCTTCCTGGACAGCGTCGCCCCGCAGCTGCACGCATTTCGCGCCCAAATTCCACATATCATCCTGTTTGACTATCTTAATCGGTGCGCCGGGCTGGATTCGCGCCCGTACCACTTCGATCATACGATGTCTATCATGGCTGTGGGGCATGCTCCACTTCCTACTCCGGCGCTCGCGCACCTACGAACGACCTTCAACCACATTGTAGACATTCATCTGGACAAATTGAATGCCACATCAGAGGCGCAATGGGTCGACCACATTCTCGGCACGCTGATATCGTTCTGGCGTCCGGCCGATATTGACGATCGTACCGTCCCCCGCGGAATGATCGAATATCTGAGCCGAAGGAAGTCGGATAGCGCCGTGGAGGACGTGGTCTGGAAATGCGGTACGCGCACTCTATGGTCCTGCCTAACAACCTCTCTCACCGCCACGAACGCGGGTCCCGGGACTGTTTCAGGCGACGTGCGGGTAAATGTTATCTTAGCCGCATTGTGGCGTCTGTGCGTATTACAACGTCCTGAGCTTGCGGAACTGTTGCTATTCGAGGACGCGCTCACAGCCGTCCAGAATTCGGGCCCGTCGTCCTTCAGCCGATCTGTCACACCCCTCATAAAAATGCGGGTATTTGAGGCGCTGCGCTTCAATCACCACACAGAGCGCACGGCCAAGAGGGACCTGGTTCGCCAGCTCGGGCACCCCGTCATGCCACTGCAGACCGCGGTCGAGATTCCTTGTGATCTTGACATGGAAGATATTGACGACGAGACGATCAATGCGCAATTAGATCCACTATATCCGGTCTTGCATGACAGGATCGCGGAAGCACGGATTCAACTGCTTGCGGAGTTCTTTGAACATTGCAGCTCATCTACATTGCCGTATAACGCGTTGAAGACGCTCTCTGCCATCGCCTCCTTTGCCCCCGCCTCCGCCATCCATCCTGCCCATCAGATCCGCCTCGCAAACAGTATGAAAGTATTGTTCGGTGTCGCGCGCAGGCGGCCGGGACTGCTCACCGCTGTTGTGAATATCAACGCTTTCGATGTGTATACGGCCACGCACGAAATCTTGACGCCCCTTTGGTGGCTTCAGAATCAGCCGTGGCTCGACGATTCCGGCGCTCAGCAGACGATCAAAGAGTGCTTCGCTGGATACGCTGCGTCACTCTCCTCCGTTGACTCACCGGATCTTGTGGATCGCCTGGAAGCGATTCTGGAAGGACTTGATTATTTTCATCCGAGGAGGGAATCCAGGGATTAGCGGACCATTAGTCTCGGGTCGTTGCTTCAGAAAATACCGGTGAGATCATCTCTCCCAGATGGTCGGAGTCTCGCAGCTTTAATAGTCCCATCTTGGAAACGTTCGGATTTTCAAGCTTCCAAGGTCCTCCAGCGCACTATGACTGGAGCCGCCCGTTGCAAAGAGGTGGTTGCCTACAGATCATAGTGGTTAACACAAGCACGGTGGGGCGTCTGAGTTGCTCTAGATTCATAGTTCCGTAACCAGCTGGAGATCCTTCTTGACTTAAAAAAGCTCACCAGTCTTCCGTCAATCTTTGAATCGTTCCTAACTGTGGTTGAGGTCCGAGGGAAAGGGGGGGGGGGGGGGGGGGGGGGGGGAACTAACTCTACAGACTTCATGTAAGGGCCAGTAACGAGGCAGTTAGGAGCAATGAGAGGGTCCCGGATTGTCGGAACCAATTTTCAGATCTTCAGAAAAGTTCAACCGAGGTAACTTACATAAGTGGAAGGATCCGTACAGGGCTGATCCGATCACCCGGTCCGGTCAAGAAGCCGTACCGGAGAGGTCGCCTGGGCCAATCACCCAATTCCGTCGCCCATTCAAATGGCAGCCACAGTCAAGCGAGATGGAACTGGCTCATCACAGTCACATAAAAGTAAGCTCTCCTGTGATCTCGTGCTCGAAATCTTCATGCTGTCAGGAAGACCATTACTTTGCGAGCGACGAATCCGCGAGCACTAAACTCTGGACAGTGTATGTCTCGGAGGCTGAAAAGTATGATAAAGCTCTTGTAGAGAGTTGGAGGAGTGATATGGATGGGATGTTGATCTTCGTAAGTATACAGGTGTCATCCAGTCCACAAACTGATGTTCGCACACAAGGCCGGTCTTTTTTCCGCAAGCTTGACGGCTTTCCTTATCGAAAGTTACAAGAACCTGACCCTAGACTCTGCAGCTAGTACTGTTCTGCTCCTGAAGCAGATATCCCTGCAGCTAGCTACTTCAGCAAACGGGACCACTGTTGATGTTATAGCATCGCCGGCTACATACGGCCCGACGACGACATCGCTGGTGTGCAACGCCCTTTGGTTCATCAGCTTGGGTCTCAGCCTCAGCTGTGCTCTGGTGGCTACCCTCTTGGAACAATGGGCTCGAGCATTTCTCCACAGGTCAGACATGCGCTCGGCACCCGTCGCGCGCGCTCGAATCTTCTCATATCTGTATTACGGCTTGAAGCGCTTCAATATGCATGCCGTAGTGGACATAATTCCGCTTCTTTTACACAGCTCGCTGTTCTTCTTTCTCGCTGGCTTGGTCGCGTTCCTTGCCCCCGTCAACGCTATCATCATGACCATCGCCGCCGCCCTCCTAGCCATTGTCGCAGTCGCATACTTGTCATTCACCGTTCTCCCTCTCGTCTACCTTGACTGTCCCTACAGAACACCGTTTTCGAATATTCTTTGGAGCTTTGCGGGGACCCTACGAACGATCTGTCGACGCCGAATCGCTTCCGTGGAGGTAGAAGCCTGGTCCCTTCCCCCGCAGTCTGAAACGATTGACGAGGCCATATTTGAACGCGCCACGAGAGGAACCGCGGAGCAGGAGATTCGCG
The DNA here is from genome assembly GCA_029204085.1 of Mycena sp. CBHHK59/15. Taxonomy (NCBI): domain Eukaryota; kingdom Fungi; phylum Basidiomycota; class Agaricomycetes; order Agaricales; family Mycenaceae; genus Mycena; species Mycena sp. CBHHK59/15. The sequence continues at coordinate 20,285 of JARGXW010000277.1, read as the reverse complement.
ACCGTCGTGCTCTCATTTGGACAATGAAGTCGTTACCAGAAGACGCCGAACTAGAGCCGTTTGTCGAGGGTATACCAGACGCCTTGTGGGGACCTCATGGCCAGCTTCATGCATATGTGGGCCATATCACAGAGCTTGTCCATAATCAAGACACTCTTTTGTGGTCTCGCATTCAGGACCTACTCCGCAGATCGCACAGCGGAATGTTGTCCTCAGAGGCCGCGACACGGCGCCAAATTACCTGCTTCAAGGCGCTTTCGGCCATAGCAAGTTTAGCTATCCACGTTAATTCCCAGCGACAACATCCTTTCACCGACCTCTCTCTCTTCAGTAACATCGTGACGTCTGCCGTCACACATTATTCGGTTTCTGCCTGTGCACTTCTTGCATGGAGTGCATTTTGCGCGTTCAAGACCCAGGTCGCTGACGTCATCAAGGATCTTGTGTTTACTCGTAACACAGAGAGTTCAAGTTGTTTCCCGGACATCGGTGCCGCGTGCCACCGCTTAGGGAAGTTGCACGAGTGTGAGGTTTTCCGGTTCCTTCCCTTCCTCTTCCGTCGTATGTGGTCGGAGTATCTGCACCAGCTTGCGAATATCAAGCTCACTGATGATCCACTCTTGATGGAAAATGTGCTGGAGAGTTTCCGTGTCTTTTGCGCCGACATCAATCATATTATCATGTTTGAATACCTTGAAGCATCAACATCTTTGGATTCTCTCCCGTACCAATTCGACCGCAACATATCCATCATTCAACCTCAGGACACACCCCGTTCCTATCCCGCTCGATCGCGTTTGGCGTCGGTCGTCACTGGAATCATATCCGAACATCTGGGAAAGATGAACAGTACTCCGGAGGTTCACTGGATCGACAAGATCCTTGGTATTTTGGTTGCATCTTGGCGGCCATACGACCATGAGGATTTGCGAGTTCCCCGCAGTATAATTGGCTACTTGATTCAGCGTAACTCCGATGCTGCTGTAAAGCATGTGGTTACTAACTACGGCCGCACCTTTCTCTGGTCATGCATAGCGGCAACTTTGGGCCCCGCTGGCGATTGCAAGATCACAAACATCACGTCGACAGAGGCATTGACTGTACTGTGGCGTCTATGTATAGTTCAGCCCTTCGACTTTCCATCGTTATCTGTTTGCGAGTCTACTCTCTCCGCGGTCATCGGTGCAGGCTCCTCCCCCATCTCCTCGTCTGTCATCCCACTAATCAAATCAAGAATCTTGGATTACCTGCCCCTCAGGAACGGAGGAACAACACGGGCAGTCAGGGAAAACACATTATTTCGACTGGGGCATCCAATCTTTCCTCGAGAAACAGCGGTTCAGCCTGAATTGGAAAGGGAATACAACAGAAGAGTTCCAGTGGTGCGGTTTTCAGGATTGGACGATGTCCTGGATAACCGAATTGCTGAAGCAAGAATCACGGTACTCACAGAATTCTTCGAAAATTGCTGTGGGTCCGTTGTTCCTTACAACGCGGGCAGAACGCTTTCGACGATTGACTCGCCTGTTCCCTCGGGCCCCGTTCACCCGACTCACCAGATCCGGTTCGCAACCAGCATCCACCGCATGTTCCAGGCTGCTCTCTATCCAGACTTGCTTGAACGTACGATAAATTGCAAGGTCTTCGACGTCTATGTGGCGGGAAGTGATGTACAAACTCCCGCCCCAGATGATACTTTGCCATATTCACAGAACATGCAGCCATGGCTCGACGATTTCACCGCCCGGAAAACGATAAGAGATTCCTTTGCTGGATCCGTTGTCATTATTTCTTTCAAACATTCGATAGCCGTCACTGATCGTGTCAACGCGGTGTTGCGAGGACTCGAATCCCTGCACCCTAGCCCAACCTAGGCTTGCTGATATGAATGTCGGAGTTACTGCTGGTTACTGTACATGTGTTCGTATCAATTCAATAGTGGCCAACGATCATCTAAGATCTTTACGTTTTGAAAAGTCCCAGGCCTGCAGATCTGCTCCTTCCAATCTTAAAGATGTCCGTTGAACACGTCCTCATAATATGACGGAGGAGTTCTTGGGTATGATCGCCACGGTATTGTTCAAGTCGGAGGCATGGTACTCGCAGGGCTTCATAAAATTGCAATGCGACCGCCATTCCACAACACCCCGTAATCTGGACGTACAAGATCGCTTGCAAAGCTCATCCGTTGAGAGTGTTGTTGGTGCTCAACATAGGGAACGACGGCGGGAAGGATGCATGGGCGAGGTCGTGGGTGAAGTTGGAAGGTCGCGAAATTATGTACAATCATCAGACCCCATTGCACCCTGACAACTCTGACCCGAAGAAAGGATGGGCAGCATTGGTGGTACTGGGACCTTTTACCGGTGGTGCGCTTCACATTCCGTCCTTGAAGCTGCATATGCGGTATACGAACGGTGATATGATTCTCATTCGTGGAAGAATTCTGCCACATGAAGTAGAGGCATTCCATGATGGCCAGCGCATATGTATAGCTCATTTTACACATGATACGCTGTGGCAGAAGTGCGGAATCGTACCACCTTGAATATATCTCGCTATTGGATGTGTTTATTTCCCGCATGTGTATCAATGCTGTTTTTGTCGCTGCAAATCGGCCGTGTGCAGCATGAAATGTTGTGACTCCCAGCGTGCGCAGGTACTGCCATATGTACTGATACGACGAATTGGTATGATTGGCCCATAAATTTTCGCGTGTGGCCTGCAAACTGTTGCTCAACCCTAGACGGTGATTCACATTTACCAATGCGGAATCCATGCAAAGGCAACGGTACAGTGCATCATCTAGCCGCTTACCTCCCGACTGGCACACTCGAGCCACTGCCTGAGCGATACAGTCGGGGGGTATGGTACAGAGACGACAGTGTTCCGCAAACCAAGCCGCCGGTAAATCTGCAAGGATATCTCTTGAACCTTTTCCAGAAATGTTGCACTGTTGGGGCATGGCCGACAAAAAATGTACACAAGCAAAGAGAATACAACACTCGCTGAATTGTATCAGTCTCAGACTTCAGATTCATAGCCAGCTAGTGGTGTGATTGAGATGGATACGACTGCACAGGCAGGACAGATGGCTGTTACGGTTGCCAACCAGGGAGCACAAGCACCGCATGTAGGTATGATGGGCTAAGGGTGGATGTACCCCCCACAGATAGTAATCCAAGTGGCGACAGATGCAGTTTCATGTCAGAGCAGGGTAAAGCACTTCAGATACAAGCAAGTAATGACCATAAATACAGCCGCAGGCGGTGACAGACAGAGAGCGGCTGACCAATCAGAGGCAGCCGACACAAGGCAGGAGTCCATGTTACAGTAAGTATGGCCCGAGTATCAAAGCGACGCAGGTCTGAGTAGACCCGAAGGATGTGCGATTAACGAATGGTGAATGGTAGTGGCAAAGTGTGACTAAGGGGTCAAAATCAGATCCGGAGTGCATAGGATCAAATAGGGATCAAGTTTAAAAATAAACGGACTTGTACTGCCATGCGAAGCAGTGGCCTCAAGCCCAAGTAAATATGCCAACAGCATGAAGACCATAGAGCCAGTCACATAATTCCACATAGTGCCAGAGTGTGAAATGAGACTGAAACCGAAACCGTGTGTATGGAATCATTGAAGGTCCGATGGAGGAAACTGGGGAGTTCCAGTGAATGGGTAACTCCACGCGGCTTTGCACGAGGACAATCAAATCCACAACTCACGATATGGTCTGGCTCAATGGTTATGACGCTGCAGTTGTATTTGGCGGTGTGGTGAGGTCGGAGGTTCGAACCCGGTCGTTGATTTTTTCACCCATTTGTAAAACACTCTCACTGGTGTTTAATCCCTGTTTTAACACGGTTCAAACGGAGAAGGCACGCATTAAACACTTTCTTCCCCGTTCATTGTCCCGGCGCATCTGGGGGTTCAACAGATCACTAATTAAACACAGTTTCCCGTTGAGAAGGTAGTTGTTTAATCAAACTTCATAGGGTTACTGCTTGGAGCAATGGGCTCGAGCGTTTCTCCACAGGTCAGACATGCGCGCGGCACCCGTCGCGCGTGCTCGAATCTTTTCATATCTGCATTACGGCTCGAAGCGCTTCAATATGCATGCCGCAGTGGACATAATTCCGCTTCTTTTACACAGCTCGCTGATCTTCTTTCTCGCTGGCTTGGCCGCGTTCCCTGCCCCCGTCAACGCTATCATCATGGCCATCGCCGCCGCCCTCCCAGCCGTTGTCGCAGTCGCATACTTGTCACTCACCATTCTCCCTCTCGTCTACCTTGACTGTCCCTGCAGAACACCGTTTTCGAATATCCTTTGGAGCTTTGTGCGGACCCTGCGAACGATCTGTCGACGCCGAATCGCTTCCGTGGACGTAGAAGCCTGGATTTAGAGATACGAGGACGGAAGCAGGAGGAAGGAAGACGGCCGAGTAGGAGGAAGAAGGAAGGAGGACGCACATCATGAAAATAGTATTGAGGCTGTACGCATCCTCGAGGTGCGCGGCGATGTAGCGCGCGCTGCGCCGTCGGAGCGCAGGCATATCCAATCATCGGAGTGAGAATGAGCCCCAAAAATAAATCAAAGGAGAATATAAAAGGAGCGGCAGAATATAAAAAACCAAAAGCAACCGTGAGCGGTCGAATATCGAAAAGAACGCAAAGAGGAAGTAGGACACACCACGCCGCCGCCCTCCTCGTCGAAGCCGCACGCGAGGTGGACGGTGCGCGCGGGGGCGAAGCGCGCGGAGAGCTCGGCGATGCCGGGGGTGGGTTGTTGGCGTTCCGGGATACGGGGTGTTGTGGTGGTTTATCGGCGTGGCGAGTGGAGTGGGTGCGGGAGTACGGGAGGATGGCAGAATGAGATGGAGCGTACAGCGGAGGAATAACAGGGAGGAAGAGGGGGGGAGGAGACAGATATGGAAGCGTTCGGTGGGCAGGGAAGACGGGAAGAAGAAGGCGGGAAGACAAGGGAAGGTGGAGAGATTGATATTGGAAGGAATTGAAAGAATGCGCGACGCACAGCAGATTCTTGCAGTCGCCCGCGCCGCGGCCCCATACCCAGCCCTCTTCATCAAGAAGGGCAGCGAAGGGCGGGTGCGTCCAGCGCGCCACGGTCTCTTCTGGGACGGGCACAGAAGTGGGATGAAGGACGCACCGATCGGGGCCAACGACGCGTCGCTGACCCCCCACGCCATCAGCAGCCCGTGCGTCGCAGAGTGCTCCAGCTTCAGCTCCAGCGCCGCGAATCTACACCCAGTGCATCAGCCCATCTCTATACATACAACGCAGACAGGGACACACACATGCGGGAACACCTGCTTGAGATAACTCTCAAACGCAGAGAACTTGTCGTACCACGCGTCGCCTTCGCTGCTCGGCGCCCCATCAAACGTCACCGTGCGCACGCGCACCGCGCCGCGCAGCTTGTCCACGTACACGGCCTGCTCCTCCGGCGCGGAGGGGATGGCGAACGCGAGGGGCGGCGCGAGGGCGGGGGGCTGCGCGGGGCACGACACGGGGAGGCGCCGGAAGTCGCGCGCGGCGGTTCGCGCGTCGTCGAATTCAAAGTCGAATTTGGTGCGGTGAGCGGAGAGGAGGACGCCGGGGGTGGCGAGGAGCACGAGGGCGAGAAGCCTGCGCTTGATTTGTTGGCGCTGGTGGACTTGAGCGCGGGGGCGTCGTCGAGGGGGAGGCCGCGCATCGTGATAATAAGAGTGGCGCGAGATACGTTATCCGCCGGGCGATGTCGCGCAAGATGGCGAGCGGAGTCAAAAGACCGCGGCCCGTGCGCTTATCAGTGATCCGATCTGTCGGATTCACGATACGCCAATTTTCGGTGGTTCATGATACAGGTGCAATGGAGAGACGAGAAGGCGGGGTAGCACTAGGTGTGCACCCGGTATCAGTCTCTAGGGCCCGATCTACACCCATGGCCTGGAAGAGCTCGTTCGACTCGAGCCCCCACACATAGTCTTGTGTTTACCCGGGGCTGCTTTCTTATTACGTAATTACTGAGTTTGAATTCAACTCGCAAGGCGAGTTTCATGCGGGACACTATATTTCATGGGATTTTGACATAGAATAGGTTGTACTGGGTGTGTATAAATTTCTGTCCCTTCAGAATTCTGAACTATACCCTTGAATTAATTGTGCAGAGCCCTCGAGCTGGTCATGTGATTGTTCGATGTCTGGGCTCAAAATAATCAATAGTCGCTTAAAATGCATGGGGGAAACGACAAATGGACCTAGGAGGGTATCAGAACTGCTGTGTAAGAATTACACGCTGTTACAAATTGTGGGAAGTATAAATGAAGGCATCCAGCGTTTGGGGCGAGGTTCCGCAATTATGTAATAACCGAGCACACCGCGGTAACTAACAGACTTTAACAAGCAAAGTATGAGCTTCATTCGTTGAAGCGTCTGTCTACGAGAGACTAGGAAAATGCCGTTTTTGGTGCAGAATATTTTATTGACTGGGTTCTTCGCCACAGATAAATCTGGATGAAATTATCAACCAGGGAAGTGGGGTAGCACACGATGTGCATCTGGACACAATTATGAGAGGAAAGGCGAGGTAGCACACGGTATGCTCCGGGGATCACCACCACTACTATCACGGTATTCTCGAGGCTAGAGCATAGTTAGCCTGGAATTAGAGCTCCCTCGACTTGATGCCCCGTCGTTGGTTAAACTTTCGTAAGGGGCAGAAGTCTGACTCACTTTATTGAAGATAAATCAGGGGAAAGGAAGGCGGGGTAGCACACGGTGTGCTCCGGGTATCAATCGGTCTGTAGCACACCCATATCCCGGAAGAGCTCGTTCGAATCGGGCCCCCGCCATGCGGCAAGGATATTGACACTTTTTTTGCTGCGGAAATCGTCCTTAATTTTCACAGATGAATCCGGGTAAGAGTAGTAGGGGAGAAGGCGGGGTAGCACACGGTGTGCACCGGGTATCATTAATATTATTATCCTACAACGGTAACCCATCGGTAGCTCAGAGGTGCTCGTTCGACTGGGCGCCCCCGCCATTTCGCACATCCAGACTATTTAAAAAGAATAGGTGTCCCGCAAATCGGGGTAGTATTTTCACAGATCAAGGTGTGATTATGCAAGAGAACGGTGGACTAATGCTTCGAATTCAGGTCACAATGTCTGCTGTAATCTGGGGCAGCTCGTTCACCATCCATGGCTCCACAGCCAGATCTCCCCCTCTTTTCCAGTGCGGAAATCCGACGGTTTTATTTCGTAGATAAATAAGTGTGTAATTATTGGAAAGGAAAGGCGGGGTAGCACACGGTGTGCACCGGGACACAATATGCTGCCAGCAAGTGTTGTAGCATGGAGGCAGTCAGTGGGCTGAGTGCATTTTTGTCATATTCACTACACCGCAAATCCGGCTTGGCCATGGATCATCGAGGCGGAATGAATGAATGCCCGGAAAGGGGGGGTATCACTATCGCGGCTAGAGCATAATTATCCAGGAATTACAGAGCTCGTTAGACTCGACTCCACGTCGTTGGTCAAACCAACTGTCGATAGGGGCATGTGCAGAAATCTGACATCACTTTATTGAAGATAAATCAGGAGAGAGGAAGGCGGGGTAGCACGCGGTGTGCGCCGGGTAAAAATGGCACCGTAATCTCTATTCGTAACCTGGAAGACCTCGTTCGAATCGAGCCCCCGTCATGCGCGTCCTTTAGGTACCTTTTTCGGCGGAGAAACCTGACTGTTTCGTTCACAGATCGTAATTCGCATAAAGTGTGGCGTACTTTCAAAAAGTCGATGAACAATCGAGCAGGGAGGAAGGGATCCAGATTCCAGGAGCGTCCAAACTGAATCCGCCCGGAAACTAGCCGGTCAATATCTTTGTCTTAACATTTAACATATGGGACTACCAGCACGGCAGTGATTCTCTCAAAAATCGACGTATTTATGCTCCATCCCCCATACAATCGAACGCCTCAGCTACGGCTCCGTAGCTCAAGCCGCTGTAATCTCCGAAGCGCTTGGATCATCTTCTGTGTAAGAAGAGCCGCGAGTGTCGCGGTCTTTCAGTATGGATAGGATATCGCTATCACTAACTCTGCTGCTGCCCTGATCGAGAGTAAACCCCCGGTTATGTGATAGCAGAGGTCAGGGTAGACTTACGTTAGTGAGAGTATCAGCCAAGCTGTTCAGCTGCTCGTTGGTCGCTGTTGTAAGTTCATCCTGTGTTATTGTCCCGTCGGCTACGAGACCTTGCATAGTCGACTGCACCTCTGCAACAGCTAGAGCGTAATTGGCTGCTTCGAACGCAACCTCAGCCAGTATCTCAAATCGTTTGATGTGAAACCTGGCTATCACAAGATCGCGGATTTGCCTAAAACCATATAAGTGTCAAGGAGAAATCCAGATAATTTTGCATGATGCAACGTACTGCACCAAAGCGGCTTTTTCCTGAGATGCCTCGAAGAACTCCATGGGTGCCATTATAACGTCAAGGACAGCCCCGACGACCCCGATGATCTTGGACGCCTTCCCAACAGTTTCAGCGATGTCAGTGAACTTGGCCCATTTGGACGTCACAGAAAGAGTTTCTCCACCATCCACTGCGGCTGCTTCAGCGCCAACCACAGCTTCCGCTCCAATGTCAGCGCCTGCCTCGCCTGGCAGACTTGACGATGGATCGAATTTCATCCTGTCCAGTTGGTTGAGCATTCTGTCGTACTGATTCAGCTCGCTGAAGCCTTTGATTATCGCATTTGCTTTTTCGGCTTCCTCTGGACCTAAAGAGAGTAAGTGTTAGTTGTCGTCGATGCAAGTATCAAAACTGAAGAAAATGAACAAAAAAACTCGCCTTTAAAAGTACGACAGATCGCATTTACCCAGCCCGTTAAAGTAGCATAGTACTTCGGCGCATCGGAGACGGTTCGCATCAGCCCGCCCACACTGGCGACTGACTCCAGGGCATCTGATATCTTGATAGGCACATCGAGAGCCTCGTCGATAGATGTCAAGGCGTCACGCTTCTGGGCGTACTCCGCTAGTGTCGATTGAGGCAGCGCAGCTTGGGTCTTGAAAATTATATCGTCGACTGAGCTTTCTCCTTGGGCCATTGCAGCGTTGTTCATGACGGACAACACGTTGGCATTCTGGGTATTGATGTTGGCGAGCTGGGACTGGGTAGTTGACTGCATTGCTTTGATGTCGTTAACTAGATCGTTGACTCGAGCGGAGCGATCTTCGTTTTCTGCAAAGAAAGTCAGGTTGTCGGCGTCAACTGATCGAGAAAAGTATTTCTTACCTGGATAGATAAGACCCATGGTGTATTACGAGTGCGTTCAAACTAGGATGTGATGTGATTTGAGTGAACCTCTAGTCGGAGCGAGCTGTATTTAAGGCCAAAGGTGAGAGTTCAGGCACAGACACCCGGCTTAATTGCTCCTCGCGCTGGAAAAAAATGTGAAGAATGAAACACCATCCAACTCACACCGTGACATTGACCGCACGGATGTAAGACACGACTGAGAGGGACCAGGGACAGAGTGTCACGGATTTTAGCAATCTACGCTGACCGCACGAATGTAAGACACGACCGACAGGAACCAGGGACAGAATGTCATGGATTTTAGCAATCTACGCTGACCGCACGAATGTAAGACACGACCGACAGGATCCATGGACAGGATGTCACGGATTTTAGCAACCTGCGATCTATAATTTTAGCGCAATGACAAGTGTGTCGGAGGCAAGTTGGAAGTTTCCTTACACGACCGACAGGAGTCAGGGACAGGATGTTACGGCTTTCAGCAACCTGCAATCTATAATTTTAGCGCAATCACTGCGTTCAGGCCCCCCCTCGGCAGAGCCTGCCGAGCTAGGTGGCCATGCGTGGGGCTGTGCCGAGGTGCCAAGACACGGTCTAGGTGGCCATGCGTGGGGCTGTTCCGAGGTGCCAAGACACGGTCTGCCGCGGCGCTTCGGCACAGCCCCACGCATAGCCACCTAGCTCGGCAGGCTCTGCCGAGGGGGGGCCTGAACGCAGTGAATGTCAAGTGGCCCCCGGACACTACCTATTCTGCCGGTCCGCGCGGGAGCAAATCAACCATCCAAAATGACCCTTCTCTCCGACCGCAAAATAGAGTGAAACCCGGGAACTCGGTGATAGTTAGAGAAAATCGCGTGGAGCGCGAGATTTTTTTTTGGAAACCGTATATACTGTAACCCCAGCGTGCCTTCAATTTGGTTACTGGCGCCTTCACACGTGATCAGAAACAGCGTGCAAGGAAGGCCCAGCGGCGGTCCAGGAGCGGAAATTTGGACCTTGGAGGGGGGAAAAAAGGCATTTTTAGCATCACTTGGTCCAAAATAGAGTAAAACAGCTGGCCAAGGCCAAATTTCATAGAGTAAATCAGCGAAAAAAAAAACTGTGAAAAGCGGATCGACAGAATAGGTAGTGTCCGGGGGTCCATGTCAAGTGTGTCGGAAACAAGTTGGAAGTTTCCTTACGGGGAGAAAGTAGTCGGGAGATGGGCATGTCCGCTTTCGCACACCAGTGAAGAGCAGTTTGACACCAGTTCAATTTCACAATAGAACGATGCGTACGACTCGGGAAAATACTCCGGCGGTACCTACTCACATGAAGTGTAAGCACTCGTTCCTGGAGGGTTGCTGTTCCTTCACGATAAGAGGGAATGTATTGAGATTGAAAGCTATAAAATGGCTCACCTTCAGACGTCTTGGTTCAAGTTCCCGTACTCTCAAGTGTCGAGCAACATCCTGCAAACCCCTCAAGTTATCATCCTCCGTCATCACCTGTGTATATCACGCTATGGGTTTCTTCGACGCCATCGAGAACGTGCTAGAAGAGGGAATCGAAGATGTTTTCGTGAAGCCAGCAGAGGCCATCGCCGCAGATGTTGAAACTGTTGTCGACGAAGTGAAAGACGTTTACAATAACGGATTTTATCCTGACAATGTGAAGCGACGCCAAAGGGTGGAGCAACTGCAGGCCGACTTGAAGGCGTTCACTGACGAGGGAAGCGATCATAACGAAGCTCAGTACGTCCTTTCAGACTTCCTCATGATGAGTTCAAAGTGATTGACGCCATCTCTTTGCAGTGATAGCAGGTTTCAAGCGCTCCAGCCTAAGATTGCGGCCCTTCTTCAGCGACACGGTTTCGAGACTATCGATGATGCATATGGTGCATTAGAGGCGACACTTTCTCCCGATGAGCTGGCGGCTTATCAGAGCGTCAAGAACAGGTAAATTTGACAGTCTTTAATAGCAAAATTTCCGTCTTGTTGACCAGATACACAGCGAGGCACTCAGCAATAACATCCATGGAGGCATAAAGGATGTTTTCACATGTGGGTCCGCCGTGGTAGGCGTCGGCCTGGGAGTTGCTGTGGCTCTTACTGCCGTCACTGGAGGCGCCGCTCTGGGAGTTATAGCGATCGTAGGTTTGGTCGGGTTTAGTGCTGGGCTCATCGACGAGATCCGTATGATAGTCGAAGAAAGCGAGCAACGTGACCGACTGAGGAGCGAGATCCACAACATGGCTTTCCAACGTGTCAAAGCTAAGATGGCTTTGGAGCAACTGAACGTAATCACCCAGTATATTCCAACCCTCGGTGAGTCCATGTATAAAATGGGACTTGGAAAGAGAGCTGATTGTGCGATATGTCCCCCCAGAGGCGTTCCTTGAGGTTGGCTACTTCGAGGCCAACCCTGATAAGCTGGATGCCGCTCTGCAGCACACCAAGTTTGTGGCCGATATGAGCGCCATTACACGAGCATCGGTGATACAAGAGCTCGAAGCTCGCGACAACGCAGCTGGTGCCTGGAAGGACGAAGATCCAGACGTCACTAATCCAGAGTAGATGTTGGGTCGGACGCGTTGTAACTGTTGTGAAATGTCATGGTTTGCCTTGATCGGAAATGTTGTGGCGCTTGATCTTTTTGAGTGAGTTATATATATATAGGTGAGCTCGATTGGGAATCAGGTAGAGGGACCACGCACCCTTTCGGGGGAGAACCACGTACCAGTTCATGGATGGACGAAAGAGAAAAGCGCCCGAGGTATGAAAGAGAAAGAAGGGTGCGCCCGGAGGCTCTAAGTAGGAAGACCGGAGGGAATATCGTTGAAGAAGCGGGGAGAACGGAATCTCGGAAAACATCAGTGAAGGAGTGAAACTGGAGTCAGCGCCCGCGTGAATGATGCCGGGGAGATCAATTCAACGGCTGGAGACCACTATGCGTGCGCCCGTATGATACGCATTGGCGGCGTTCGTATGGTAAGTACTAGTGTTGGTGGGAGTCCGCGGTACAATGAGATAAGATAAATAGAAGTTAGAAAGCAAGGCGCTGCACTTCTAGGCCCAGTGAGGACGGCATGAGCGAGCGCGTATTCGAGGAAGCGAGGGTGTTTCAGGAAGAGGAGGAGTGAAGACTGTGTGTTAACAGGAAGGATCAAAATGGGAGATGTGAGGCAGGTGCGAGACGCGCGGGGCTGGGTTCTAGCGCCGAGGCGAGATCCTAAGAGTTCCAGCGCGGATTGGAGAGCGATAAGATTGGGAATCCATGCTTACAAGTACAGGAGGGGTGCGCAATTGGACGCGCCGAACAGCATGTAGAGAGCAGGAAGCGGATGGCAGAAGCTAACATGCCAGGGAACGGGGAATTTCTATGTGGAAGGACAGTTCTGAGTGGCCGAGGGATAACAAGCGACGGAAGAATCTATATGAAGTTTGATTACACAATTCTGGTCCCAACCGAAAATCTGGTTTGAGCACTGATTTGGTTGAGCAGGGCGCTGGCCATTGCCTGGTGTGAATGATAGGAAGAATGCCCAAGAAAATTTGAACATTGGTTCATCACCGATTAATCACTGCTCTGCTCTGCTTGAGCAAGGTTTAAACAGTGTTCAAGGGTGGAGCAACCAAAAACATCCCAACTCCAGGTTCAAACCTATGACCTTGGGTATTTTGCAAGGAGAGACAGCAGCATTAACCACTGCACCATGCAGCCATGTTTGTGACTGAATCCTGTGAACCTGATGGCATATCGGCCCCATCAAACTCGATGCAATGCCCACCATTGTTGCACTGTCTGTGCATTCGTGTGAAGCAGGCCTTTACTGGAATTGTCCAGATTGAGAGGGGCAACTCATATCTTCATACCCATAGTGGCTTTGTCAGTGGCCTCTGTCAGCACAATGGGTGCATGAAACTGGGGAACTGTGCTCTACATACACTTAGTGAGGTGTTCAGTACAATTGAAATTTATCATAAACAGTGAGATGCACTGTAATTGAAGCTATTACCCACCAATTGAATGGCCTCCCTCCAACTCTTTCACTGTTTTAGTTTTTATAAGTGGTTGCTGGACCATGATTTCAACATTCTAATGGAAGGGAAGCAGTTCATCATTTTGGGTGCTGTGGAGCACAGGCAGAGTCATCATTATCACTGAGGCATAGCATAAGTTAACTTGCAGGTGACTTGGATCCCCAACTGCTGAAGAAGAAAAGGGTGGTCCTTAGGGGGACCGAGTGGTGTCTAGGTTGTACGGGCCGATGGTGTTGAGGTGTGCAGCAGAATCGCAATTTCAAGTGGATAAGAATAGAACTAGGCGTAGAACAATCAGTAAAGTAAATCAAATAGGTAACTCAGCTCAGATGTGTAAAGAGGGACTCGGAATTGTGTGAGGAAACTCAGAAGGTGGTATATAGGTGATGGCAGGAGGCAAGGAGTGATCCCCCCTACACACAAACAAACAAAACTGATGTGTCAAAACTGTGTATGTAAGAGTCCGTGGTGAAAGCCTCGGTTAGAGCGAAACCTCTGTCAGTCGAACCAACCGGGAGCTATGCAAAGACAGAATAGGGAGAGCACGTCCCTGTAAGACATTGACAAGTGGGGGCCCAAGCCACTGTTGGCTCGATCCCCAGCATATTCTGAGATGGCTGAAGACTCAGGTCTTGCACATCGCGTTGGCGGGACTTAGAATGAAAAAAATAAGAACTGTAGCGCATTAATTAATAATCGGGGTACAAATAGGCTCCACATGCGCAACCTGGGAGAAGGGCTATGACCACGAAGGGGGCAGAGCACCCTTCCACACTGTGGGTACCTGCACCTGCAAAAGGTGAACTCGGATCCGTTTTGATTTGACCCGCAGGTCACACAAGTGCTTGCGGGTTTTGCAAAACTCACGAGTACCTGTGAGTTTTGCACATATTTTACATGCAAAGCACAAGAAATACACACCTTCAATCCTTATTCAATGAGTGTTTAACAACCAAAGACTCTTAACAAGGCCCCTGTGGGCACTTTGAAGCTGGTGGTGCAGTGAAACAGTGATTCTAGGGCAGCTAGACTAGCCATGCTGGAATGCTAGGTGGAGTTGGCTATGAACCAACTGATTCTCACTAAACACTCCACACTACTCAACTCCTCGTCCTTAATGGGATCACTGTATGTTTGTTTGGGGTGAAGACCAAGTATTAGGTCTCAGAGGAGAGAATGCTCTTTGTAGGTTCGAGAAAACAAAGCTTGGTTTCCTAGAACAACTTGACCTACTCCTTGGAGTAGGCTAAGTCTTGTAGGTTCGTAGTTTTCATGCACAGGGTTGGTCTTTTGGACCGGTTTGTGGGTTGATGGGTCAAGTAGCTTTGTTTCTCCAGGTTCAAGGTTTGGTTCAATTCTCCAGGCTCAATGGGTTGTTCGCAGGGCTCAGTTTGTGTCTCAGGGCTCAGGTTAGATCTCAGGGCTCAAGGTATCTTTCTCCGGGCCCAGGGTATATCGGTCAAATCCAATCCAATCCAATCGAAGATTTACAGAACACAAACAAAACTATACTGCAAGCTTCCTTTGGGACTATGAGCATTGAATTAATCCTACAACTTGTTCAGTTGCAGCACCCATGGGGAATCATTTGCTCGAGCACCAAACCAGTCCTAGACAAACCACAACTTATTCAGCTGTAGCCTACGCGGAGTGTTGTTCGTTAAACTAGTCCTAGGTAAACCACAACTTATTCAGCTGCAATTTGCGGAGGGTGTTGTCTGCTGCTCGTCCAATAGGAATGCGCACCCTTATATACTATTCTACATGGGATTATGGTACATGATTATCCTACTCCTTGGGATTATTAATTGGGCTATTAATGCATTAGTGAGTGAGTTGGTAATCGGTATAATGGCTTACGGGATTTTGGTTGGATATGTTACTCCTAGGCTATCAACCAAGGAATATCACTCCTCACTAGTGCAATCTCTAGTACACTAGCAGCTTTGGTTAACCGTTCAAAGCTCACGATAACCCTTGTAACTGAGAGTGTGCAGTCCTAGGTAAAGGTGTACAGTCCTTGAAAACGTAGAAGTGCTGTTTTCCTAGGCCAGCAAAATCTGCAGCTTATCAGCAGCCGCGAGTCTGGTGAACAATTTGCTGGAATCCAAACCCAGATCTGCAATGACCCGTGGGGACGGGTACCTGAAGCCATGAGGCAAACTCGCGGGTTCTCCCACGGATCAACTCACTGTGACCCACACTCATGGTATGCCTTGATTATCACCCACAGCCAAGTTCGTTCCTCATGAATTAATTTGACTATTTACACTACTTTAGAAGGCCCAAGATGAGTGAGATTGATGACGTGCAAAGCTCTCCATGGTTCCCTTTCACATCCAGGTTTACTGAACTCGGAAATTAATTGTGAGGAATTTACATAGTGACAATTGACTGAAATATTATACTGTTCTCTGAGGGGCCTCATTTGTTCCAGATTTACAAAGCACTGTGTGGGGGGGGGGGGCTGCTCGCTAACCTCGCAGTTTGAAATGCACTGTGCCCACTGCTTCCTCACATATGGCCTTCAAGCCTTTGCCTTGCACCAACCAGACACCATCAATGTAGGCGCAACTCTCGAACAGGATGCCAGTCATGGCCCATGATCACTAAGTGGATTGTGGGAGAAGTTTCCTGCTAGGATGGCAAAGACCATGCAGTCCTGAGTGACAGTGGGATGGGATTGTTGATGAGTGCTGCGTCAGAATGGTACATGCAATTTTTCACTTTTATGAGCTGTGAATTTCCTTAATGGGGTTGAGGTGGTAAATTCACACATTTATCTGAAGTACTTCAAACTTCAAACCACATATACAAACACTTGGGATGAGCATGAAATTAAAAAATTGACACCAGTAGTTCACATAGGGTCATGATGTGATCTTGTGTGACAGAATTCTAGAGCACCCGATCAGGCCCTTACAATTCTCAGTAGACATTTCAGTCTGTGGGATTCTCAGAAATAAGTAAAATACTTGCTGGTTTGTCCTTGAAGCTACCAAACTCTGTTCCTGGATCCGTGGCTACCTGCAGGGACAGATACCTGAACCCACGAGTCACGATATCTGCAGGTTTTGCCATGCAGTGGCTTGTGCCATCCCTTAGTCTTATACAAACATGTCTTGGCCTTGATCCTACGATGAGCTAAATGTAATGATGGACACATACCTTAAAAGCAAAGGCAGAGCCCTCCTTGAGGTCCTCTGTGAATTTCTGATTATGTGGGATTGTCTTCTTATTCTGGCCAGTTTTGAAGCCATACATGGCTTTGACGAGGGGCTTGATTTTGGTCTTCAGCTCCCTGCGCAATTGAGGCCTCTGAGAAGAAATCTCAAGTCAATTGGCCAATAATGGGAGCAAGTGGGCACACCAATTTAGCTACTGCAGGCATCAACAGCAGCCTTTCATGGGCATTGCATCGAGTTTGATGGGGCCGATGTGTTATCAGATTCACAGGATTCA
Source organism: Mycena sp. CBHHK59/15 (assembly GCA_029204085.1). NCBI lineage: Eukaryota > Fungi > Basidiomycota > Agaricomycetes > Agaricales > Mycenaceae > Mycena > Mycena sp. CBHHK59/15. The sequence goes on along the minus strand of JARGXW010000277.1, from coordinate 3,483 downwards.
ACCCACTGACATGGCTGCATGGTGCAGTGGTTAATTCTGCTGTCTCTCCTTACAAAATACCCAAGGTCATAGGTTCAAACCCAGTGGTGGGATGTTTTTGGTTGCCCCACCCTTGAACACTGTTTAAACCTTGCTGAAGCAGAGCAGATCAGTGATTAATCAGTGATGAACCAGTCTTCAAATTTTCTTGGGTGTTCTTCCTATCATTCACGCCAGGCAACAGTCAGCACCCTGCTCAACCAAATCAGTGCTCAAACCTGATTTTCAGTTGAGACCGGAATTGCTTAATCAAACTTCATATGGTTACTGGCGATGGAGAGCGTAATGGACATGTGAACGGTGGGTGGCAAAAGGTGTTTATGCGAACACACAAGGGAATCGAAAGAAAGCAGTATGTACCGAGGACGCTCTTTGGCCCATAGACACGCTCGATGTGTTCAGATGTATGGTGCGCTGTGCTGCAGGGGTGGGATTTCCGAGGGAGGAGCGCAGCGCAGCGTGTCCCAGCAGAGCAGAGAGGAGCGTTGTGGATGATGCATAGACATGCATCTGAGTAGACAGTCTGGCCCAGGGAGATAGTCTTGGTCTTCCGGTCCTGTTGGATGCGGATGCCCTGAAGCCAGTTGATTTCTCCGAGATCAACAAGCTCAAAGTGGGTGTTGAGCTGGTGTTTGATGTGTTTGATGTGTGCGAGGGTTTGGCCAACAATGGTGAAGTCATCGGTTGCTGCTGCGATGATGGTGAGCTTGTCAGAGCTGATGAAAACAGCATGGTCGGCTTGGAGAATGGAATAGCTGAGTGACAGGAAAGTGTGGCGTAGTTTGATGTACCACATGCGTCCCCCTTGTAGAGAGCCTTCTTCAGCTTGCAGATGAGATGTCGACCAGGTGCCGCAACAGGGAGAGGTTTGGAGGAAAGAATCTCATATTGAGGAATTTCCATATATATTATTTCGTCCAAATCCGTGTTGAGGTACACGTTTTTGACATTGGCTTGATGAATCTCCCAGTCTTTGGTAGCAGATAATGTTAAAAAAACACGGAGAGTAGCATGATGAACGACGGGTGCATAGGTGTCGGTGAAGTTAATGCTGTAGGCCTGAGTGTGGTTCTTGGTGACGAGCCGGACCTTGTGTTTGGCGATCTCGTTGAACATGTCCCTCTTGATGGTGAGGACATAGTGACACTGAATTGCACTAGCACCCTTTGGGAGTTCGATGATTTCCCAAGTATTAAGTTTCTCAAGCTGCGCGAACTCGGACTTTGCAGCTGGCATCCAGTGTTTGGAATCGGGGCCATCAAGTGCCTGACACAATGTCATTGGCACCGACTCGGTCACCATTGCAAATTCGACAACCTGGCCGTAGAGCGCGGTATCTTCAGCGTCTAGCTGCAAGCTTGTCCTCTAGGATCTGGAACAAAGCAGCAACATCCTCTTGGCTGTTCTCACTGGCCATCTTGCCCTCGTTGAGCTTGTGGTAGATACCTGGCGGTTTCCTTGCATGAAGACCACATCCTGTGTTTGGATCAGTGGGGATTAAGCCGTTGCTTCGCTTCTTGCGGGCGTGTGGAGACGGTGGAACAAGTGTTTTAGGCACAGAAGGTTCTGGAGCTGGCGCAGGGTTGGGTTTGGGTGACGGTGTGGTGCGGAAGTTTTTGGGTGTCAGGAGCTCGTTGGAATCGGTGAGCTCGGGTTCCACACATTATCCTTCGCATTATCGCCTGCAGGAGGTGTTGGAGGTGTCATCGGCGCTGGCCGCGCAGTTGGGGCCTCGGGAATCGGAGCATTGACCATATCGTCATCATCCCACGACTCCCCCTCAATTGAGGTATTCCCGGGTGTGTCAGCATCATCTTTGTTGTGATAGACATCTCGTTCGACTGTAACCCTTTGCTTACCCGGCCAATAGATCCTAAGACCTTTTGCTTCCATGTCGTAACCCATGAAGACACCCTCCATGACAACGTCGTCAAGCTTTGCAGGTTTCTTCAGCCTTACCCACACTGTACACCCCCACTGCAATAAATTGGCTAGATTCGGCTTGTTCTTTGTTGCCATCTCCAGCGGAGTTTTGAAACCCAGAAGAGCACTCATCGGACAATGATTGCGAAGCCAAACAGTGTGGGACAAAGCTTCAGCCCAGAGGAACTTCGGCTGCTTAGATCCGATGAACAAGGCATGTGTAAGTTCGGTGAGTGTGCATTCACTGCGTTCGGCAACGCTGTTGGAGCCGGGTGTATCGTGCATGGTGAGATGTCTGACTGTACCAGCTGCATCAAGATGATGGGTGAATTCTGCCAAAATGAACTCTCCCCTGCGATTGGAGCCATGGATCTTGATGCTGGCGCCACGTTGACGTTCAACTCATGCCTCATATATGAGATAGCATTTGAATGCCTCAGACTTCTTTTTGAGGAAGAAGGCCTTTTGCTCGTGTGTGGTGAGGTCAGTATAGGTCATCGCATACTTGGCGCCAGCTATCCACATAACGGACACTGGTCCCATGGGTCAGTCATGACCTCTCTACTGTATTCGGTCTGCCGCTCATCTGTCACTGTTCGTGGAATAGGTTGCCATGTCGCCTTTGCCCGTACGCAAACCTCGCAGAACTTGGGCTTGGAGTCTGTATTGAGCTTGACACTGGTGATCTTCCCCTCCTTTACTGCACGCTGCAGGTCATTATGATTGACATGACCATAATCCAGTGAAGCTTGTTGATGGTCATCACATTGGCAGCGATGTGTGCATACTCAGTAGGTGGTGATTCTCCGGTCTGGCTGGATGCGCGATAAAGTCGCCGTATCATAGGGAATCGGGTGATCATTCAATGTTGAGGCTTCGGCGTATTGATGGCACAACTGGTGTCTTTGACGTGGAGTGAATAACCGGTGTGATCAAGTGTGCTAACTGAAATGAGCATGAAAGCCATGTTTGGGGCATAGTAGGTGTTCTGCAGAACCACGTGGGTTGGTTTCTGCTTTGCACCCATAGGGAACTGGGTTTTATGATCACCCTTTCCGATGGCACTGAAGGTACGGCCATTGGCTGTGCGAATTGGAACAGGGAGAATTTCGAGAAAGTTGGTGAAGTTCTCGCGATCAGGAGAGAAGTGGCGTGTGGTGCCGCCGTCGATGATCATGTCGCAGGCAGTGGATTTGGCGGCAGCATGGGCTTCTTCGCGGAAACCGGACGATACAGCCAACGTGATGTTATCACGGTTGTTGTTGTTGTTGTTGACACCAATGAACAGCATGTAGTCATTGTCGTCATTGTTGGCTGCCGCTGCAGTCGTTTTACCCTTGTCATGCTTTGTCTCCTTCTCCTCCTTCTGTTTCATCTTCCACCATTCATATGCTCTTTACCTCCCCCTTTCGCATAGCAGTCCAGCTGGAGATGACTAACACCTTTGCAGTTAGTGCACTGCTTATGTCAGCCGCCGGTTCTCTCCATGTCCGCTTTTTACTTTTCGCTGACAATGCCGCC